>CM056604.1:5895486-5902986 GCA_029721355.1 Tegillarca granosa | reverse complement strand
AATGTTTTATTTTATTTTTTGAATACTTAATCTATTACACTTTTGAAAAGGTTAAATTGGTTTCATATGTCTCTTTTAAAACATATTTTACAATTTTTTTTGCTAACTACAGTCTTCTTTGTTTCTCCTTGTGTCTTCTCCCATGGAGAAAGTGGAATTTCCTCACTAATGTGTAAACCTGCTCACAGGTTGCTTGTTTAGATTATTGCCCTTTCATACTGTTTTTACTTTTACTTTATATGAAAAGCCAAAAAAAAAAAAAAAAAAGGAAATTGATGGCAATAAAATTTTTTGGGTAGGGGCATTTCAAGTGGGTCGGGCGGTCAAGGGCAAACAAAGTTAATTTTATTTTAGGCCTAATTCTATCATTCAAATCCCTTCTAGAAAGATTCCATACACTTGCACTGAAATATAAATTGCAATACATGTTGGTTTCAGAATGTATTTGAAACATTTCTTATAAACTTTGTCTGAGGGACACAATCTTGAATCTAAGGCAAACAACCTTATGATAGAGAATAGAGATAGCAGTCTTTGCATGAGCTTGTGAGAACAATCATTCCTGAATGGCTTGAAGTTAAAGTGAAAATGTATGTAGTCTATCTTGAACGAGCCTCTAGTGTACCATCAAGATTCTGTCTTGCGTGATTTTCTTAGCATTCAACATTAATTTTTATCAACTTACCTACTTTGTGAACTCAACTCCTCCTACAGTTTTCAATCAAAAACCTTTAAACTTCACAGAATGTTTCTATAAATATTGAAGATATGCACCTGACTTTTTTGAAACTCAACTCCTCCTACAGTTTTCAATCAAAAACCTTTAAACTTCACAGAAGGTTTCTATAAATATTGAAGATATGCACCTGACTTTTTTGAAATATTTCAGGAATTTTTTCCCATTTTTCCAGAATTTGAAACTTAGTGACTTTGTACTGTATATGTCAAAAGATTATCAAAGATGTGCACCTGACTTCAAATGATGTAGTGAAACCTTTATGCCATTACATCCTACTGTGACAGGTTTTAAATTTCAAATCTTTAAAAAAAAATAGGATTATTATACATATATGAAAGAAAACTACAAAAATGTTCTAAAAGTCATTGGTTTATTAGCTACTGGATGAAAGTGGGAAAGCCTAGTGCTGTTACCCTGTTGCCTATCTGTCCTGTACTGTCCATCTCATCCAGTCCATTCCAACGTAAAGTTTCTGTTGCACATTTTTTCAATTTACTGTGGATTTAGAAAATGTTAAAATGATTGAGATTTCCCTAATACATATACATACTTGTTTCAATACTCTTTCATATATATTGTCGTTGTTGGACCTATTCCCCATTTTATGACTTTCTGTGAAGTATAAAAAAAAACAACTTGTGCACCTTGCTTTGTGCAATTATAATAATTCCCTCCACACTTTACACCCATTCAATAGAAATTTAAAAAACAACCCGGCCCTTTAAGTCTTTAACCCATTTTATTAAATCTTTATTTGAAGCGCTGTCCGTCCTATGCTCCAGCTGACTTTCAGCAAAAATGTGTCTAGGTTTAGAGGTAAAAAAGTGCTAACTGAAATAAGAGGAAATTTGAAAATTATTGAAATTTAAAAATTAGGGTGTCTGAAAACATGGGTGTATTACAGTAGAAACGATTTGTGAAGAAGTCCTTAACACAATATACTGGTAAATTATGAAAATCTATCAAATTTGTTTATGAGTTTGCACTTACAACAAAAAATTCAGGTTTCTTGAAGACTTTTATCATGCTGAGTAAAAAAAACAGCGTAAACCTTTATTTACTGTTTATTTATGCATGCACATAAGTTACCAGTATTAAGAAAGGCAGAATTTTTAGCTCACCTAAGCAAATTTTCAAGGTTCAAATGTTTTTTGCCCATAATCTAGCTGTTTTCATTTGTCAATCATTCATTTACTTTTTCATTTTAACAACTTCTCCAAAACCATTAAATATGGGACAGGAATGTTGCCATACTGAGCCATTTTGAAGTTTGCAAATCTGGTTGAAGTTGACATTCAAGGTCACATTGACCAGGTTGTTGAAGTAGTTGATCTTCCTTTCCTGAAGTAAAAAATTGAAAGTTATATATTGTTATATAGCAATTGGGCATGCGGTTTCTCCCAAGTTAAGCCAATGTTTGTTAGGGTGGCATTTAGGGTCTCTATGGCCAGTATAAGTTAACTATAAAAGCAGAATTGAAAATAAGCACACACTCTCACACACACTCACACACATTGTGATTGAATGTCTAAGTACTGTCTGGTTAATAAACTGCTTTCATTCCAGGTTTGGGAAGGCAAAGACGTTGTCAAAATGGGAAGAAAGATGTTGGGTGAAACAAATCCATTAGCATCAGATCCTGGCACCATACGTGGAGATTTCTGCATTGATTTAGGAAGGTAAACTAATTTGTTGATACTGAGTTATTTTGATATTTTTCATAAGGTTTAAAAAGATACCGGTAATTAAAAATTTGCGACTAGTGATGATGAACTCTGTAAAATACTTCATGCCTTTCAAACTGATTTTAATACCTGTGCCTCATATTTGAAAATGCATATATATATATATATATATATATATATATATATATATATATATATATATATATATATATATATATATATTTCATTTCTAGTAATTTCCATCTAAAAAAAATTTGGCAAATTTTCAATGACCTGAACTTAAATTAAATTGTGTGCCAAACTTTGGTATTATCTATGATGTTATGGCTACATTTGCTATTATGGGTTTTAGTTTTTGAAAAAAATAAAACAGAAATAAAAAAAATAAAAGCAGATTTTTTTAATGTTGAGAAATAATCTAAATGAATGCTGTGCAAACTTGGGTAAGTGGCAAAGTAACAAATTACACAGTGTGCAGTAAGGTCTTTTTGCTCACCTGGCACAGTTGGTGAGCTTATGACATTGAATGTTTGCATTCATAATTTAAAATTCAAATCTTTTCCTTAGAAATTAATTGGCCAATTCAAATGAAATTATGTATGGAAGGTCCTTGATTAATAAGGATGAAAAATTATATACAATATTGCTGTTATTACTATAAATGGTAAAAACCTATAAATGGCCATTAAGGATTCATTTATTTGCCAATTTTGTTGAAATATTGAAAAAAAAAGATGTTAGGATAAAATGTATACAAAAGAGTTCTCTGCACAAATTTTCACTTGTGTAGTAATTATGATACATGAAAATAAGGTGTAATTTTAGCCTAAATCATTGAAAATCTTTTCTGAAAGTACATGGCCAATTGAAAGGAAATTTATGATAAATATTTCTGATAAGTCGGAAACCAAGGTATTGCTAGTGAGTTTGTTTAGGTTTAAAAAATTGGTTAAGTTTTAAAAAGAAAAAGCCAAAAACAAAATCAGAGGTGCTTCAGGTTTGTGGTAAAGATTCTATTGGGCTATTGTTGACAAATTTTAAATTGACTGAAAATTGGAGTTGAGTTGAGTAATGGTGTTTAACGTCCCAGTCAAGAATATTTCACTTACATCGAGACGTCGTTAGCTATAGGCGAAAGTGCAGAAATTTTGCCTGTGCGTTGCACTGATGGCATTATACAGCAGGTTCTTTATCATGCCATGCCTGCCAGGACATCCAGAGTTAAGCGAGTTTATAGTCTACATGGGACCTTGAGACCATTGTGCAGACTGTTGCCAGGACATGGGACCTGGTTTATTTTAAGTTCCCATCCAAAAGAACCGTGACTTTCATTTCATAATGCCGAGTGCTTGGCGAAAGAACAGTCACTTTCAAGTCTTGTGACAGACCCGGCCGGGGTTTGAACCCAGACTGAAAATTGGATTAAATGCTTTGACCATCAAGTCTTTCCTTGTGTTCAAGATTAAAGTATTCTGAACAATTTTTTGATTCAAGTGCCAGTGTTTGTACCACAATGAGAGAGAAATTGAATTATGATTTTTTACTGTTGTAAGAGATTAGTGTAAGTTCAAAGTTGTAATATTTGCAGGATGTAGCATTGAAAAGTACTTCTGTTAGAACACCAGTACGGAACCTCGGTGGCCATGTGGTCTAAAACATGTGCCTACAGATCACCGTCTGGGTTTAAATCCCACTCGGGACAGATCCTAGTGTGAGAAAGTTTGTCAGTTTGCTTGCCAAAGGTTGGTGTTTTCCCTGGGGAAATCCGGTTTCCTCAACCATCCCAGAACTGACTGTCTGAAAATAATTGATTGAAACTTGAATGGGGCATAGAAATAATTGGAAGAATCTTGACTGGGGCATAAAACACCATTACTCCACTCCACTCAAGATTCAGTAATCCATGGTATTCAAGATTTCAAAAGTTTGAGATATTAAAGTTCTCTACCATCTCTGAACTAGACAAAGCAATAAATTCCACTACTCCATAATTCAATTTTCCTTTTCTCTTTTTTTTTAGAAACATTTGCCATGGAAGTGATTCAGTGGAGACGGCAAATAGAGAAATTGATTTGTGGTTCAACCCTGCAGAACTTATGAACTACACACCATGCACCGATCCATATGTTTATGAATAAATGTCAAAGAACTGTATTTATTAGTTAAATGTTTGGATGTTTTGGTGCAAATTCAGCAAACATAGCCATAAAGATCATGTAGAATAAATTTGTTGTCAAAAATCAGAAAATGAAATTTATGAATCTCTTGAATACTAGTTTTAAAGTTTACATCATAAACATTGCTGGTCATCTACATTTAACTGTGATAAAAAATTATATGTTGTCTATTCAGGTACATTAGTTGTATTTTGTATTTATTTTGAATAGTGCTGGTAACAACTTAACTGCAATAAAATTTGTGAAAGTGTTGTTTGTTTTCTTTGTTTTACTATCGAGACATTACCTTTTCTGAAGAACATGGGTAAAAAAAAAAATTATGTGTTATTCTTTTGCCATACTTGTCTAATTTAGGAGAAAAACTTTAGATTTTATTTTTGTTGCCAAATTTGGAAAATTGCTATCAGGAATTTTGCTACATAGAAATATTATAAATACTATTAGTAATTAATTATGTAAATACCCCATTATATATCTCAACGTTAACAAAGTTAGAGGCATTGACCATAAAACACTGGCACATTTTAGGCATTCACAAAATTTTTTTCAGATGTTTTGACCTTCCTTTATGAAAAAAAAAAAACGCTAAATTTGGCTTAAGATTAGTTGGTTGTAATGTTTCAAGTCACATCAGCAATTTCCCAGCTATTTACAACAAAAGCAAGTTTATTTATCTTTAAAAATTAATGTTACTGTTTCGTGTATACTAAAGATGTGCAAGTGTATTATACGGTCAGCCTTGTACTAAAGCACACTGGATGACTTTGTGAAGGTGCTAGCTCACTAAATCAGTGTGCGGAAGACAAGTATGCCACTCCTCCTGTCAAATTGTTCTTGCACCAGTTTGAATCAGTCGATACATTGACCTCCTAGTGCCTAGCCCAGGGGGAAAAGCAGTATCGGTTTTTGTATGACCCTTTTTGGGTTCAACCCCAAGACCTTCAAATCTCAAGTCACTGAGGCGATTCTTTGCCTAAGAGCTTACTTTGCTTATCGATACGTACCTACCCTGACTGGTTTGTCAGAAAATGTATTTGTTTCCTTGCACAAAACTCATTTGGACGAGGAGCCTATTACCTGTATCTGGAATTTACTTGCAAGTTTGCATCAAGTATTCTGCTGTCCTCAGCTGAAAAAACGTACTGTTTAATGCGAGTCAATAACAGAGTTAGTGTATAAATAATAATTTAGTGTTGTTTAACGTCGTATCAGCAATTTTTAACTAATTGCGACGAGAACATAATTTTAATCTCTATGGATAAATTTAAGAATAAAACCAAAAAGTTAAAAAAGGAATAAATTCAAACTTCCAAAATAACAAATTCAAGTCCAGCTAAGGAGTGCTTTGCATGAGGCAACAACTTCGCAAGCAAACGGAATAACGCGCTAAAGCGTTATATTTTTGTTAAATATTTTTAAAAAAAATTATTCATTAATTTTAAAGCTGCATTAAGGTTATCAATTTTCTAGATTTTTTTTGATTTTCTAAAAATATATTTTTTTAAAAATAGATATCTTCTAACCACGGTCCGTGACATTCATTTTCTAAAATTTCATTTCTTTTAGCTGTAAATAAACGGAATCCTCTGACCGGTTGGTCAGAGTTTTACGATGGTAATTATGAGCTTGGAGCATGCGCACGGATCATGTCGGATGTACGGAAAAACCCTAGAACCGAAAGTGAAACATAACAGATTACATTAATTGTCCTTCATTTATATCCGGATGTATTTGAAATGGTGTTTTGTATCCCTTACTAAGTCACAAATGACAAATTCAACGAAGTTCTGTGTTTAATTTATCGTATTTCACCGTTTTGAAAGTTGTGTTTAAATTACCCGGGTTTTTGATGACGTAACCATGTTCTAATATTAGATCCTAAATGCTGCATCTCGCTGGGTAAATATTGTGATTTCTGCATTTATTCGAGCTTTTATCGTTGAACCAAATGTAACATTGTTCATTAGGAACATCATTAGTTAGATTAGTGCCGTTTTAATTTTTTCTTTGGAAAACTTAATGCAGCTTTAAGAATGAAAATTTTCCATCTATAACACATGCACATCGGGGGAGTCCAGCTGAATTTAAGACCGAGAACGACACATTATTAATCCGCAATATTTTTAATGTGGGGTAACATTTTTGGTTTAAAAAAATAAAGTGTTATCAGGTATTTTGATGGTATGTTCTCGATTTTTCATTAACATAATTAATTTTTGAGAATATTGGATATAAAATAATATAAATAAAAAATTGAGTATCAACGATAAATGTGTTCTTTGTGGAACTATATTTCGGTAAAAAATCAGGTGCACCTGTGTGGCCCAATTTCAATTGACAAAGAGGTTTGGAGTAAACGATTGCTGGCTATATGTCGGAAGTGAAATTTGTGAATCTGAAACGGGAAGGGAGGGAACTGTAGCAGAGGGATAATTTTCAATGGCCAAGCATGTGGGTTTCGAATCTGCGATATGTTAGTAGACAGAGAATGTCGACATTGTTAGGTTGAGATTCACTCTAACATTATGTGCCGAGCTTCATACTCGGTATCATTCAAAGGTATACGTAGACAGCAAAGCAGTGAGAAGTATACTTATTCTTTACGCCTGGTGCGGTGCAAATATCTCTCAAAGTTTAGAAAAATATCGTTTTAAGTTAAGCAAGGAGTTGTGTAGAGCTTAAACCATGTATTATACTTTTGAGGAGTTCCTATTGTATCCCTTGTAAATCGGATTAAAAGCATGTAGCTGATTTTTCAGTTTTTTCCGATCAACAAACACAGCATGTGAAACGGACAATTTCCACTAGATGTGGCAAACATGCGTGAATCTAATTCCAATTGAAATGACACAAAATTAATTGACAATTTGTACCATAACGCATTGTCTCAAAATAAAAG
>CM056604.1:5620486-5890486 GCA_029721355.1 Tegillarca granosa | reverse complement strand
TAGAACTTTTTAGGGCTATTGGCAGTAGATAACGTCTTAAATGTCTCTCGACAATTTAGCAACACCGCTAATAATAATTTAGTCCCATTTTTTCCCTTTGCGCTTCTTAATTTATCATTTTGCAACAACGAAATTTGACAGGAGAAATACTGATTATGAATCGAGGTTTTATTGTATAGCAACAGTAAAAATATGTACAAAGTTAAACAAAGCTGCTATTCATTCAGTTAGCCAAATAACTGCATTTTGTTCACTAGTGTTTAAAATGTGCTTATCTGTCTCGCTTCAATGTTCGTGTTTTTACTTATTATACTCATTCGCTTTGTTTTGTGAAAGCCACAATTTACTGTTTTATTTTTTATCATACGATAAAACTGTGAACACATCCAAGGCCCGTCAAAATAAGGAAGTTTTATAAGTGGTGTTTATTTGTTTTGTATGGTTGTTTCTTTCGATAAATATTCTAGTTTTTGGTTTCTAATACATGACATTTTTTTAGTCACAAATGTCTTTATAGCCGAATAAACACTAATTACCAGTTGTTAGATATTGTTTTCCTATTTTGCGTTTCATTTTTTAATGTTTATTTTACTATTAATTGTAGGTCTGGGAAGGCAAAGATGTAGTGAGAATGGGAAGGAAGATGCTGGGTGCCACAAATCCATTAGAATCGGAACCAGGCACCATACGTGGAGATTTCTGCATTGATTTGGGAAGGTAAAAATTTCATCCATGCTTTGCATTTCAAACTAAATGCAATATTCTTTGATGACTTGTAATGACAGACATATTGTTAAAAGACTTTTCTCTGCTTAAGGTTCATTATAGCACAGACATGAGTTTATTCTTTAATATTATAAATCAAAGTATTTAAAATACTTGATATTATAAAAACAAAAAAATACCACATGGAAGTATGGAATCTAAAACTAATTTCTGAGTGAGAATTTTGCACACATCTGTCAAGAAAGAAGCTGCATAAAATTTCAAAGCAAAGTTTTAAATAATAATTAGACATAATTACTATCGAATTTTCTCCAAACAGAATGGCATTGATAACGATTAAAATGGTAGTATTGTTTTATCCTCGAAATATTCCAACCACATCAACTTATAATATTTTATTTCTTATTTATCCAAACCGTTATTTGTTCCGAGGCAGAGTTTGTATTTATCATAAGGCATTTTTAAATTTTATCATTAAATGTATTAAAATGCTTTATTAGATAGCCATCTGTGAATATATATTTTTTTGTCTGATTTTGCTTTTTTTTCTTTATTTGTTAACATAGTTGAATAGACTGTTTCAAATTATGTTGTACCCACTGCATGTTATTTTAAATTATACCTTTAAAAAAAGATATTTGTTTCCTTGTGAATTTGATATTCCACTTTTTCTCGACTTTAAACTTATTTGTGGGGTCGTTTTGATTTTAAGCTAGTCTACTTAATTCTATCATACATACCATTAATAAAGAAATAGGGATAATCCTACAGGACTGGGCAAAATTTAGCTGAATTTTTAACCCCCATTTTATAGTAATATTTTACAAGAAAGTAGTAATAAGAAAAGGCTATTTGACCAAAAGTCAAGGTAACATATGGGAATGATAAAAATATGGCTATTTGACAATTCTTGGTTTGCATTATTGTTACATGTATGTTGCTACAATGATTGGATATATTTTGTGTAATAATTACGCTTACTTTGCAATGTTGTTGGGACTTGGCACATTTGTAGATTACACAAGTGACCATTAACATGATATTGTTTTTGTTTATACCTGAACATGGGCCAAACATATTAAATGATGATGATAGAATTGACTGTCTGCGTTCAAGTAATTAAACAATGTTTATAGAATAGACAAATCAGCAGAAATGAATGTCAGTAGCGCTAATTATTAAATCATTATCGACAATTATTATAATTATTCACCAGAATAAGTTACAAGTTGAAATGCATTTTTGTTTTCTTTTTTTTTTACAGAAACGTCTGCCATGGAAGCGACTCTGTAGCCACAGCAGAAAAAGAAATCAAATTATGGTTTCCAAACCCAGCTGAACTAATAAGCTATACACCTTGTACCGAGAAATACATTTATGAATAAGCTAAAGAACTGCATACACTGAATGTGTACATTCTCGGAAAGCAATAAAGATCATGCAGAATAATTTTTAATAATTTTGCTTTTATCTTTGTACTTTGTAAAAGGACCACACAATCTTATATTACCAAAATACCAAAAACAGTGCGGTTTTAAAATAAACTGTTAATGATACTAAATTTAAATCGATTGTCATCCAACATCGACTCCATGTTTGTTAGCAAATTATTATTATTATTATTTTGGAAATTGTTGTTATCAGCTCGACATCAATAAAGTGTTTACAAAATGTATTTGTATTTCATGAGTATGTTTTTGTAAAACTGTCTCATTTTAAAATATTCTGGAAGTGATTGTCCAAGGTTGTTTAAATCTTTGGTAGTTTTTTTTTTTTAAATTTTCATGTCAATCAATGTTTATTACAAATATCAATTTTTATAAAACAAAAACAGTGTAAATAAATGAATTAAAGTTTTATTGTGAACATTAAACAATGAGGTCTAGTAAAATAATAATCTGAAACTCACAAAACCTTGAATAAATAGGTGCAAATTAGAAAGGTTATATCTTTGATTAATGTCGTTGTCAGTCGTTATATTATTTTTTTGTGCTGTCTAGTTAATGGTGTATATAAGCTCGAGTGGAATGACAAAATCTATTATTGCACTTTTCTGTAGATGCAATGCAAAGGTCAACAATTCTGCAGCTTGTGACGTCCCAATTTAAATGGTTTTACTTGGACGCAAAACCCATATTTAAGCAATCAAGAAGTGCTTCCTGTCATAGCTGTAGTATCACTTTAACCCTGAAAGTTTGTAAAAATGTGTTCAATCGGACAAATTCTCGGCTTGATTGGAAATGTTTATCTAGTCATTAAGTTAGAAAATTTTAATACAGAAATGAACAATAGTAACCCAAAAATATACAGACCAAACTAGTAATTAAATATTCCTAAGTGCCTTTAGAATATCTTACAATACGCCTTTACATAGGCATACACATTCAAATAGTTTTGGAACTTTAGATTCAGTAATTTTCAACTGTTTGGCTTATGTTTTTTATATCTATCAAACTTTTTGCCCCCTAGTGTCACTGGTGAGGAATGAATTTCCGAAATGTGCACATATGACACAACAAATTTAGGTATTTTTGTTATATACATACAACCTAATTTGGCAAATGAATGCCGACTAAATATCAAAGAAATATTATTAAAATCACCAATTTACGTTTAATGTTTATTTAAACAATTGATGTATACTCAAACCGAAACATTTCTAAAACTGATTCACTTTTTTGCTAACGGTACTGTAGGCACAATAATTGAACGTTTGGTATTAAATCTTCGGTATAAGTTGGAAGTAAAAATATTAATTTGATTACAAACACATTGTATCTTCTGTTTTAAACAGAAATAAAAAAAGTAAAAAAAAAATGACCAAGAAAGGAAACTTGTATATGTATGCTGAATAGGCTTTCACTTTTCATAAAAATGCAATTTGAGCATAGTTTCCTTTCATCTAATGAATTATGCACACATAGCCAGCAGTTTCTAACGGATGTTAAGACCTTGTAAAAGTAATTTAAAAAGTTATTTTGTAAGTTAACTAAAGGAAAAAGATGGTATACAATTTAATAGATTTAAGGTTAAATACCGTATAAGGAGTATTGATCCGTAGAAAGTTAGATTGATGGGCGATTTAGTGAAGTTAATATAGTCAGTTACAGAATAACATTATCTTTCATATAAAAAGAATGTGATGTATTAGTACTGTGTCTGTTATGTTTCAAAGCTAAAAATATTAGATCGAGTGTTATCATATGATGGATGTATTGGTTTCATCATAATTCTATCAATAAAACAAACACAAGAATGGTTAGATAACAACAAACGCAGACAAAATGAGCAGCCATTGACTTTTTATCCCGCGGGCGCGCGCAAGGGCGCGCGCGTGTACACGTGTGTGTGTGTGTGTGTGTGCCAATAACGGCTAAAGCAAAATGATATTTTGTCTTTTCAACATTTTAGTAAATATGTGCGTTTTAAATAATATACGATTTTTTTATGTCTACTATAAATTTTTGAACAGTGAACATCTATATCGAAAAGTTTTCCATATTGGAAAATAATTCTTATGAAACCACCGATTCAGTTGAGGCTATTATAGGAAGTCAACCAATAATGCAATTTTGCCTTACTACCATATGGAAAATAGTAGTTAATAAATAAATCAGTTTTATATTATTTTTTGACTTAACTATTTCGATTTTTATTCTACAATTCTGTGCGGTTCATGTAGGTTTATGAAAATCCTCGCCGGCACAAGCTATTTGTTGAAAACTGATATGTAACTATTCATTATACGATCACTGAGGCAGTTTTTAAACTAATCATGTTTTATTAATCAACTCTCTTCGTAATATTAGGAATATTGTAAACAAAAAACTGTACAAGGATAACTTTGGTGCTACAATTTTTGATTAACCTTTCCTGGTGCTATTCAATCAAAAGTACTAAACAATCATCAGACTTCAAGTCGCGAAATGACTCTCTTTACTTACAAAATGTTTGCAAGGATCTGTTGAACGATCTTTGGGTCCAAATAGAGGTTATCTAAAACAACATTATTTACAATGTCTTTGTTGATTCCAACTTTTAATAATGAGGGATAAATAGCCAAGGTATATGCTATCTTGTATGCATTAAAAGGTTGAGGTAGCAATTTTCCATAAACTGCATGTAACGGTTATATTGTTTGGCAAATGTAATAAACATGTTATTTAGTGTTTATTGGGAGTAAGTAAAAGAATAAATTTTATGCGATAAGCGTGTTAAATGACAAATGATTCTATACATCGACGATTAATGTTACTGCTCACTATTACATATATTTTAAATCATATTCAGGAATGACTTACACTTAGTTGTACGCATGTAACTTTTAAGCCACTTTAAATTTTGTAATACAAATTTTGACATATAATGTAAAAGAGATTTGTATAATCTCTGCAAATGCTTTGGTATTTTTAATTATTTTAAATTACTGTAAATTCCAGATCATTTATTTTAAAAAGAAAGAAAAGATAATTGTTTCCTTTACCTCTTTTCAATAGAATTTAGTCTTACATAATAAAACTGGCCTCCGTTTATTGTTGGAATATAAAGACATATTATAGTGAAATTGGTGGCAGTCAAATGTATGCAATCAAGTGCCAAAGACCAAATAAATTATGCACATATAGAAACCAAATTATGATTTCATCAAGCACAAATATACCTGCCCATGTCTAAATAACAATCCCAAAAGCGAAGTAAAAACTTTGAAAAATAGCTAATTCAATTAAACATGTAATCTTCAACCAGGATAGTTAGACCGGGTAATCCGGGAGAGTACACAAGAATTAATTATTATTTTAATTAAAAGACAACTTTTTTAAATAGGAAAAAGCAATTTTACAGCTTTGGTGAGTAAGTAAAAAAATCGGAAAAATATATACAGCTGCAGATTAACTCATCACTAGTTAGGTAAGAAGTTGTCAAAAATAACTTTAGTGTAAATGTTAACAAATGACTTTTTTATTTTTTGGTTGATTTTTGTTATATATGATGAGGAATGATTTTCCGAAATGTGCACATATGGCACATCAAAATTTAGCATTTTTCGAAATGTGCACATATGGCACATCAAAATCTAAAAGATATATATTTATATAACAAATGCCTGTTAAATTTTGATGTACCATATGTGCACATTTCGGAAAATCATTCCTTGACAGTGACACTAGAGGCCGAAAAGTTTGAATGATAAAAAACATAAGCCAAACAGTTAAAAAGTTATAATCTAAAGTTCCAAAATTTTATGAATCCAAATCCAGCTAAGCAATGCTGAGCATGACAGAACAAACCTAACTTTAAAATTAATTTCAAAATTCAGATGGCTGATATATATAAAACATCATCAATTTTTCAGCTATTCGTGACAATTTCAAGAATTTTTTTTCAACACAAGTTTAGTGGCATTTGAATTTGTGCATCTGTTTTTGATAGGCAATGTTCCAGTCCGCATTTACGGCACACTATTTGCTGGCACACTTGTCCGTAAATATCGTATATAAATACCGCAGGCTTTTTGGTCCACTATTCTAGAACCGAACTAATTGGTAAATCAAAGCCGACCGGGGTCGAATCAACAGAGATGAAAAATCATGGGTTTAAGATGGCCAAGACTTGGCTTGTCCCACTCAGTTAATTGATAATAATTTATTTAATGTTTATAACGCTTATTAATTATCTACAATGATCTCTGTTAAGAAAAATATGTTTGTTGATTGATCAGGATAACTATAGGTGCCCATCTCATTATAGGCATTAATGGTCTAAAATCCTGCTCCTTTTCAAAGCGCAATACACAACATCGTATATTAATGTACTCAAAATAAGTGGTTTTTTTCCGTTTTAAGTATGTAAGAAATATTATTAAAAGGGTTAGGAAAGTATGTGAAACAATAATGGACCAGAAACTTTTTACTTCTATAGTGTCAGGAATTGAAAGTCTATAGGTAAATATTGATTAACAACCAAATAAAAACGAAACACAGTTACAAAAACATAAACTTTTATTTTTAAATAGAAGAAAATATTTGTAAATATGGCAAGTATTATAAAATAAAAGTGAGCTTAAATATACTTAAGTATCCACACGACAAAACTTCAGTAAATCGGTGTTGAAATTGTGCGCCAAATTCTGGTCATATACATTTCACATATCAGCAAATTGAAATATATATCTAAAACCAAATATTTATGGGGTGTTAAAGAAAAGCAATTTTAACCATAGCAAAACTAGCTTTATTGACCGTTTCTACTTGAATATAGACCGATTGTTTATTAAGGCCTACAACCTTTCTTTCTACCCTTCATAATTTTTATTAAAACATACATTTTACAAAATAACATTTTAATTTTTAATTAACATGTTTATTTTGTTTTACCTTATTAACAATTTTAAACCAAAAGGATAACCATTGTATATCGGTTGTATTTCAATATCCGGGAATCTTGTTAAACAAAATTTCGTTAAGCAGGTGGATTCAAAGGTGGGATTTGAGTCTCTCTTACCATCATACATATTATTTTTCACCTAAACTCTCTCTCTCTCTCTCTCTCTCTCTCTCTCTCTCTCTCTCTCTCTCTCAAAAAAGACAATAATCAATGTAAGTATTAGTAACAATGAACTTTAAACTGACATACTTAAATACCCTTTTTATTGACGTACATAATAAATTATTACCACACTGATTGAATGCGGAAGAAAAAAATTGTTATAAATCAAAAGTAAAAATATTGTAAAACATTTAACGTCGAAGTAAAAAACAAAAATATAGGATCTTTAAAATATAAATAACAAATATTAATTAACATGCTTTGTTTGACAGCACAGTAATGACACTAATTAATATGTGTTAAGCTGATAAACAATAAATGTGTATTTCATTAAAGTTCTTAAACTGACCAATATATACGCAAAACCTTTTAAAAAACGCCCAAGTGTAAGACAGTAAACGTCTTGCTGCTTTAAACATTATAAGAACACCAAATGAACATTAAAACTGTCCTTACTTCATACACTCTTACACTTTATAAAACAACATTGTAGTTTTTACAACTTCCGACATGTTACCTTTCCTTTTACAAAACGAATGTACATTTCCGACATTATTGGTTATTCTGAGTAATGAAAAGAAAACGTGCCATACAAAGAGATCTTTCGTGGCATACATCGCTCATCTTGCATGCACAGATCTGGTATTGCAGCAAGGGACAACAACAGCATACTATCTACTATACATCTATCGACTTTTAATATTCCAGTTTCATGTATTACAATCTTTGGTACCGTCTGATACTAAATCTTCAAATACAAGTTCCACTGCAAAGTTTTCTTTGTATATTTTATGAGTTTTTCGTTTATGCGGGTTATCCAACTCTTCTCGTGGAATGAGCAACCTGAAAAAGTAAAAAGAAAGTTTCTAAATAAAAGTTAATGTAATTAGTTAAGCTTTACTTTTACTTTTACTTCCGCTTTTAATTTTATAAATTTCTAATTTATTATGATTATAGTGTCTTTATAGAAAACTCAGTAATGGATTTTATAAGACATGGACTGGTATGTTTGTCTTTTATTTTTTATTATTGTTATCATAACAAATACGAACAACAATGAGAATTGCATGTAAAAGTATAATTTTAAAAATTAAATTAGAAATAAAAACAACGGTTTGAACTTCCACAAAACGCTATCTAATTACGTAGACCAACATCAATACAAGACATCGTTAAAATTTACATGTAAAATCATTAATTTCAAACTTTTTTTCTATATCTTTATTGATACCAATGACTCAAATGTGGAATTAAAAGAGAGACAATAGTAATTATTGATATATAAGACAATATCTGCTTACTGTTTGTTTTCTACGAATGATGTATGAAACCAAAAATAAAATGCACAATTATCATATCCTTTGGGAACTTGCAGCTGAAACATAAAACAAAATTTATATACGTGTGTACATATAATATAAAAATGTAGTTATTTATAACATATTATACCCAAAAAAAGCCGTATATACATACAAAATGGCAATGTGAAGCTGAAAATAAATACGCTTAGCAATAACCCAGAAATTTAAAACCAAATCCAACATGTCTTTTATATCCACTTATTGGTGATAAGGAGGGTGTAAGGGTTTATTTTTTACGATTATTAAAGTACATTATAATTAGTTATATCAGATATTCAAAATATAATTTCGACACTACAGTGGCTTTTTTTTAAATTGGTCTTTAAATTGACCAGAGCACATGACCTACTTTTTAACTTTTTGTAAATCTGAGAAAAGTTTAAACCTGTTATTGTGCTCGTCAAAAACACTAATTCAGTTGTTATCTTTATCAATTCTTCCTAAAAAGACGCAAAAAAACTTACAGATGATGACGTAAATTTAACTTTGACATCATTCTTTAAAACTGGAGAATTTTGTAAGTACACTTCAATCATGTCTTTCTCTTCAACCTTTTTCAACTAAAATGAAAATTAAATATTTTGAGAATAGTTATTGATAATTTTATAACATGCAAGTAGTTAAAAACGCGGTGCATATAGTCGCATATACACATAAATAAAGAGTGAAAGACAAAGAAAGGGTTTTGCAAAATATGCTTTACAGAGCGTGCCTCAAAAATGTCGATTAAAACCTTTAATACTGCAAGAAATAAATTTCAATATAGATTACTACTTCACTTTGATTAAAGCGCTATAATAATGTATAATATATAATATATGGTTGAAACACAACCAAATATATACACAATTGACAAGAAAGAAAATATTTTAGATCTTGCGCAAAATTCATCATAGGCTTTAGGTAAAATACATTTGACAGCAGATGGACACTGTATAATTTGTAGTAACACATATTACAAAAAAGACAATAAAAATAAAGCAAATAAAATAAACATTGAAAAAAACCAAATCACTCATAATTCCAGTAACGCAGGTTGATTTAGATGTTTTATCGTGTGGCAATAACCAATACGACAAAACGACATAACAAGAGTATAGGCATGATGTTATGTCAACAACTGTAATTACATGTATTTGTCTTTTAAAATGCACTCATATTTTTATTAATAAGTATATACATTTGTTATTCTGAAAAAGAAGTTACTTATTTGTATATTTATGCTTTTATTCAGTCTCTTTGACTGTTTGTAACCTATTGCAATTAAATACCTTGCAGTTGATTTGATTTTTACAATCACAGGTTAATACTCTGTCTTTATTTAGGAATAACTGTATTGTTAAATCTTTCCCATCACCTTTAGCCACCCCTATAATATAAATCAAACATGCCTGAAATAATTAATAAACTCTACTAATAAGATTCAATATAAAAGTGTCATTTTAAACGCTGTTTGAATTTTACCAACGAAACATTTCAAACCTTTGCAAGAAAATTTTAAACCAAACATTGTCCTTAATTCAGTAGACAGTACTTTGTACTGTTAGAATATAAAATGTACCATGTAGCAAAATTTAAAGCTTTCTCAAATGTGTACATACGGTACATAATATTTTTTGTTAAATATTTAAAGTATGTTTGCAACGTATATTCCATATTGTGTCACAGACAAGATAAGCATGACAATATTGAAAAACGTACTAAGATACGTGTCATGTATATTTGTTTGAAGCTTGATTAGCTAAATCAATTGTTTAGATTAGTCTATTTTTATTTTAATTTATTTATTTATTTGTTTATTTATCCAAATTTTTTGATTTTTAATTTTTTCAACAAACAGTCTTCTGTGTAATTTTTTTCAACAAACAGTCTGTGTAATACTACTCTAATATAAAACATTGCATATACAGCAGTAACATATTTAGTTTAACTTTGTCACCAGTTATAGTTAGAAAAATCAGTTGAAAATATGATAACAGTACTAATACCTGTATATGAAGACAACCTTTGGGCTTAAGTCAATTAGATTTTAAAGACTTTTAGTTGAATTATGAAAAAGACAATCCTTAAGAATCGGTCTTAACGACGGTTGGTTTTTAAATAGAGCTGGTAAATTTAGCAGGTTTTATTATATCTTACACTCATTTCTATGTATTATTAAATAAATTAAATATTTTTATGCATCAAGCCTAGTACAAATCGTTTGAGATTAACCAAGACAAAATTACATGGACACACAAACAACATTTTAATATAGAAATAAATAATTAATTTGTTCTATTTTCTAAAGGAGAGTTTGTACAACATTCAATGAAAAGCCGTAAATTATAACAAAAAAACGCATGAAAAAATGAGACCATTTTTTCTTTAAAATAGGTTGACACTTGTACCATAGGATTACAAAATCCTTTACATTCTTTCTATAACAAAGTTGTTAGAAATGATACAATAACGTTCTCTATCAGCTAGTGAATGCTATATGAACGCGTTCCTACCCACAATTAATCAATAATTATCTCCTCATTAGGTTTAAGCTTACGACTGAGGGGACAAGATGAAACGATATCCCTGGTTTTTCGCTTTGATTTCAATATTATAAATGAGACAGGAGTTTTAGATAAAACACAATCCTTGTTATAAAAACTCTTAAATGTTCTACATGTTCAGAACGATTATATCGAGCAAACATAATTAAAATAATTTCCAACAATTCATTTCATCACTATTTATCAAATCAAATGGTCATAAAAAGCAATGAATCCCAACTATAAAGAAATTTTTAAGACTGTTCTCGGAAATGTAAAAATTAATTGAAATTTTAAATCGTGAACCATCATTATAGCATTTGTAACAATATTAATCTGACTTAATAAAACAAACATTCCAGTCACTGTCCAAATCACAATCCAAAAAATAATGAAAAACTTTAAAAGATGGCAAATTCAGTTATACATGTGAACTTCCATCAATGAAGTAAGGCCGGGTGCTCCAAAAGGGAAGCTTCTCGTCACGTGTAAGTCAATTTTGAGAATGAAAGGAACAAAGAACTATGGTGAGTCAAAAATATCCAGTATAAGTTTGGATACAGTGACTACATACTTATTAACAATATTGTGATGACGGCCATAAAACTTGAAATTAAATTATTCCAATTTACAATATTGAACAAGTAGAATTATTTGCTGTTTAAATATTTTAACGGTTACGGAACAACGATAACTTTGTTTGTAACATCTTTAAGGTTTCATCAATTGTAATTATTTAAAACGCGATAATTTAATCATGTGATGTATTAAATATAAAGTTAAATAAGTAGCATGAATATTAAGATTAATACAACAATCACAAGGATTAGTTAGTACGCAATAGATTGAATTTTGCGATGTTCATTATATTTACGTGTTTAATGACAATCGTTAAATTATGAATATTACAATATTACGAATATTAGAACTTAAACAGTATGTTTGATCGGGTATTTAATTATGTAATAAGTTATTCTCTGATATTGAATGAATTATATATTATGCTTACGTATATTGTTTTTAAACTATTCAGAAACATCCATGTCTCTGCAGTTTTTTCAAAATGAAAAATGAAATACCTTTTTTTGTTTATTGTCATTTTCTTACAATCTTTTCACCGTGCAACCCCAGAAGTCTCTTTAATTTTTATACTTAATATTGTTTATTCTTTCAGATTGTATGGCGATATAAAATAAACAATTCCAACAAATTGGATATGCCAATTCTTCGTTAATATTTCTTTGCTTCTTATTTAAAACAACACTAAGCATTTTAAATCATCAAAAACTCACCTGATATACCATATATTCTTACAATAGAGATCGACATACACACCACTGAAGGTAAATTTCCACCCATCTCTTTCTTTATAATTTCATAATATCGTACAAATCGGCTCTGTAAATAACAAAATCGTTATTAAAATATCTGTTTAAATAAATTTAGTATGGAATTATCTGTATATAATTGTACAATACGGTGATAATTTTCAAAAGATAATTTTTAACAAAAATCGTTGTCTTTTCAAAATCTCTTTTCATCTTTTTCTGTTGCAACAACGTAGATAATATTATATCATCATTACTAGTATTAAAGGCAATTTGGTCTTCTTTACTTATAATATGATTACTTCCTCTAATTTTGATAATTGTTTTTCCAATTTTACAGCATTTACTGCACAAGTATATCTAGAATCTTGTGTTTGCACAAAACATTACCTGACTTGGTGTTTCCACACCTTGGAATGTATTTCCAACGGCAAGGTCTGTTCTCCTATCTCCAAAATAATCAAGACTTTTCTATAATAAATAAATCAACATAAATCTGTTTAAGATATACATCGAAATAATACACATGTATATAGAATAACTATGATTGATGTATTTGTTTTCTGCAGGAAATTTATATGTTAAATACAAATGTTTATATTTTAATTGAGGTATTTTCTTTGTAAAAAAGAACTTATGTGCATATTGCAGGGTTAATCGAGCGTGTTGCACACACACACACACACACACACACACACACACACACACACACACACTAGTTGATGTGTCAAAAGTAAATAACACAAATACCAGTTAAATTTTTATGTGCCAGATGTGAACATTTAGGAAATTCATTCCTCATCAGTGAAACTAAGACCGAATAGTTTGATAGATAAAAAACATTAGTTTAACAGTATAAAATTATTGAATCTATAGTTCCAAAATTATACATATTCAAATAAAAGCATATTATTATCTCTGTAGTTTTTTGTAGATTTTTTTTTTAAACTTTTTATTCTACATCTTCCACTTCTATCGTCAGGAGATCATCAACAGACATAACTTGATTCGTCTGATTATAGGACCAGATTAAGCAGAGAAAAAGAAGCATTTTTACGATGTATATACGTTATGTAGTTATCGTAAACTCCAATTAATGACATATAAACAACTGTTTTGATTGCAGTTGGTGTTTGGTGAATACGGATTGGTATTAATTATCTTAATGTCGGTAAAGTGTAACGTAAATGTTGGAGTTACTGTTGCTGATGAGAATTTGACGTAATGTCGTCTACTGAAGATTAAATGGCTTTACAAGATATATCTACTACTTTGTACCTAATTAACTTCAAACGTGTTACTACTTATCGTTGTACTAGCTATTAACATAGTAAAATAGTAAACTATAACAAAGTGCCGAAAGTGTTATATATATATATATATATATATATATATATATATATATAGCAACTACATGTATCTTGAATTAATCCCTATACCTTTTTATCACACACACACACGCGCGCGCGCGCGCGCGTATTTATATGCAACTATCTTGAATTAATTCCTAAACCTTTTAATTACGCAAATAATTTCTCATTTTTAGTTGCAAATAATCCAGATTTTATTCAATAAGTAAAATATCTAAATTCTAGTTAACGTTATTAAGAAAAATTCGATCAAGTAACTGAAACAAATGAGCATCTATTAAAGACTGTTACCGCGGTACTATAGATTTAATTTGAGGCATACTTGAGTTATTGCCGTTGCATAAAATGTATATTTATAATATGGAGAAGTTATCGTTTTAACTTAATGAGACTATGAGTAATCAGGAACAGACTACAGAAAGAAAGCACACGCGTAATAGTATTTAACTACAAAGTTCAACTGGTATCTTTTTATGATAAAAAAGTGTCATGGTAAGGATGGGAGGCATAAACACATTTTTGTCTTTTAGTGAAACAAGAAATGTAAACGACCATTTATTCCATAACTAATGGATTGAATTTACAAATTAAACTGCTATAGTAGTTTCTATTAAATGGTTAAACATCAAACACTTGACATTTAGCATTTTACAATCAGAAAGTAATTTTAAGGTTACTTGCCTCAGCTTCTTCAAACATTCCACAATCTACCAACCAAGTACAAATCAGGGTACCCGTTCTCCCCTTCCCGCCTTTACAGTGTACTGCTATGACGTTTTCTTCGTCTGCTGATAACCATTCACGTACATTTTTACAAAACTCTATCATATCGCTATAAGATGAAAGATTCCATTTCTAATTTTAACTTTAATTTGGTGTTATGCAAACTAAAATTATCATCAAATTTTCCTTAATTTTGTATAACAATAGCAATCAACAAAATATTTTCAGTCATAAATAAAAAATTTATTATCATCTTCTACAAGATAAAAGAATATTAGCAATATTTAAAAACAAAGATATTCGCATCAGAATCATCAAAAGTTATCAATTTGTCCTCCATACAGGAATGTTTTTAGCAAAATTTATCAAATAAAACAAAACAGTTATTGAATCTCTCCCTCACACACACACACACACACACACACACACACACACACACACACACACACACACACGCGATACCTGAGAATCGGTACATTATGATCATCAATGTCCACTCTTTCAATTCTTCCGTGAAATATTGAAGCGTCATAGTTTCTTTCTCCTGAAAACAAAAAGCATGGTTATGTATTTCCTCATTTGGTATTTAAATATGTGAATCTGTCTAACGTTTGCATATAAAGGTATTGGCGTTTACAAAAAACACACGCTTTAAGTTCCAATTATTATGCCTGCTTACAATGCTGAATGAAGCAAAATAAAAACTTCTAAAGATTCCAGAAATATCGGTTGAACCCTTTATCAACATTTGTTGGATTAAAGATGTTTATCTAATTAGTCATAATGATGTTTTCAATATGACATTAAGGTTTTTTAACTCAGGCCACACGACGCTGTAAACAGCTGCTATTCAAAGAATAAGTTCGAACTCTCGGAATGTTTACGTTCTAAAGCTGGATGAAAATGGACCGCAAGATAACTCGTAAAAACTTTCGTATTCAAGAGTGATAAGATAAAATTAAAAGTTAAAAAAAAAACAGAATAAAAATTGTATTAAATAATTTACAATTAGCAAAGATTGTCTTCAATAAACTCATTATTTATTAAACTTCGTTAATTGATTATTTACCAACATTGCTTGTGATATGAGGTCCTGTGCTAAAATGACTGAAAACTTTCCGTTATTTAAAACCCTTAACATGAAAATGTATGAAAACGCTTTCCTTGACGTCGAAAATAATGTTCGCAGCTTTTCTGTATAATGTAGTGAACGTTTTGAATATTCTTTAGTAATAAAACAAACATACCAGTCCTTGTCCATATCACAATCCCAAAAACAAAGTAAAAACTTTGCCAACTGGCAAAATATGTTATACACGTAAACTTCCATTAAGGAAGTGAGTCCGGGTGCTCCGGAAGGATAAGCACCTCCTGTCTAGCTAGCTATACCCATCATCACGTGCAAGTCAATTTTGCGAATGAAAGGAACAAAGAACTATGGTAAGTTAAATATATCCAGAAGTATTTTCAACAATAAATTCTCGTATATATATATATATATATATATATATATATATATATATATATATATATATATATATAATGTTTCTATCTATTTATTTATTTATGGTTCAAATTTGAGATGTTTTAGGTTCAGCAGATCGGCTGTCACTAATATTTATTTACAAGATAATTTAATTTTCAAGTCAAAAAAAAAAAAAAAAAAAAAAAAAAAAAAATCCTAAAATCGTCAATCATGTAATAAAGCTGATTAAAAATCCAATAAAAACTAATTACAATAACTAAATTCTTTAAATTCTGTGAAATAGATGTTTATTGTGTTATTTTAACCCACTGCGTTGTAACTGTATCATTTATCATATTTTATGTTACTAGAAAACCAAATGTCATATTAATAAATGTTAGCTTACTGTTCGGCCTAGCTTTTTTCAAATTTTTTTTTTTATCATTTTAATATCTTAAAAGGAAGGTTAATGGAAGAACTTAAACTTGTAACATAATTTTTCAGACCAATGATCTTTAAGTAAATGTTAATGGGAAAAACTCAAAATTGTACCCTAGTTTTCAGAACCTTTTACACTTTAATTACCTTTAAATTAAGATAAATGGAGAAAAACTCGAAATGATTGTACTCATTTATTCTTGAAATGTCTTTAATTTTCTTTTTACTTCACTTACACATCATAAATCATAGTTTTCGACAAAGCATAATGTTTTTGATAGAAATAATTTACAAGCTGTCTCTCTAATACAAACCATGTAATGACTATCTAAACAATTAAATCTCTCGATGTAAATAAACCTCTATTTGTCAAAGAACAAGGAGATTCTAGCTGTGTGATCATGACAATATACCGATCAGAAACGATAGATTATACATTAGTTTGTTGACAGAATTCTTTATATTAAACATTTAGCGGCCTAACAAATAGGAAAACGATCCCGTTGATTAAAAGTCGCTTACGGAGATAAAGTCGTACATTGATGAAGAGCATTTGTAACAGTCACGCACTCTAACGGTTACACATAAAATTGACATTAGAACATTGTAGAAACGTCATGTTACAAACGTCTTTGGCATCTATTATAATTAAAAATCGAATCGGAAAAAGAACCACCGTAATTCTTAAAGATGATATTTTGATTTTTTTTTTTGGGGGGGGGTGATAAAGGGTGAGGGAATTGCAAGGGTGGTTGGTTGGATAACTGTTTTAATCACATCAGCTATTTGTGACAGTAAAAGTTTTATTAATCTTAAAAGTAAATTTTAACAAGAACTTGATGTAATTATAAGCGTGTCAAGTGTTTTTCCCTGCATTATACTAGTGCGCACTTATGGTGATCGCTCAGTCCAATATACTGGTATCGAGCCAATCATAGAGGACATATGGCAAGAAAAAACCTTTCTCCCTTGGGATCGACTGTGGTCAAACCCACAGCGTTGGGACGACTTGAGAGATGACCTCTTAAGCACATGGCCAACACGGCAATTTAACGAACCAAATCTGCCAGTACAAACTTATCTTTTCTGCAATGTAAATGATGCAATATGCTCCAAAAAGAAACATCTATAATGATATATTTAATAGAAACGTTGTTAATAGCTCCCTGTATTAATCTACAGACAGTCTGACATTCATTGTATTTTATCAAAAACAGAAATGAAATATATGGGAAAACATAAAACCATTGTTTTTTTTTTTTTTTTTTTTTTTTTTTTTTTTTTTTTTTTTTTTTTTCTATACATAAATTCTTTACAGCAACTGTAAAATCTAAATTTCAGCACAAAAGAATATATGTGTGTTTTTGTATTAAACAAACAGTAAAAGAAAACATGAAACCATTTTAGTCCGATTTACTATATTTTACAGGTACTGGTAATGCAGATAGATCCTTGGTGATTGTATGGCTTTTGTTTACGCATTCTAAAATGGTCACGTTTGGTAAATCATATACTTTTTGTCTATTGTTATACTTTGATACTAAATCGAATAAAAGTACATTATGGAAATGACATGCTCCAAAAATTGTTGACGCTACAAACTCAAATTTTAGAAAACTATCACTGAGATATATGCTTTGAATTTAGTCCGTTGTTATATTCTCTCTTTCTTGTACCTAGAAGTCGAAAATTCACGCTGGTCAGGTGGCAAGACACACACACACACACACACACACACACACACACACACTCTCTCTCTCTCTCTCTCTCTCTCTGATTAAACATCTCTTTTAAAACAATGCGCTGTTGTTTATTGTGTATATTTTTTAAATAGTCATTTGACTCGACAAACTCAAAATTCTTGGTGCATTAACGACTTATTTGCTAATAGTTTTCTGACAGTTCTAAACATACATCATAAAAGCTGTCTGACAAATTTATTTTTTGGAAAATAATGCATCAAATTAATAAAGAACACTTTAATATTTCATATAAAAATCGTTACAGACACCATGTCTGAAGGTCTTAATATCCATATATCCAATATTATTATTATATTGGATTTTTTTTTATTTTAAATGATAATGTTTAAATAGGAATCATGACCTAGAAACCCCAGAACACTGTTTTATTTTTGTATTTCAAGATTTTAAATGTCAGCTGTATACGTCATGTGGTTCTTGACCATATCACGTTATATCCATAAATGTTTGATCGAAACTATCCCATTCGTTGAGCATGGAATTGCACAAGTTGAAGTTTTACTCGTCAAAACAAAAATATTTATATACAGCTGAATTTCCGAAGATATTGAGTTGATTAAAGGATCAGAGAGAACAATCACCTGTCAATAAAAACCAATACTTCCTGTCAGTGGACCTTACAGACAGGTTCGACTGTAGTTTTTGTTTTTCATTCTTTGCATTAGTTTTTCTGTAACAATACCCTTTTCTGTACAATTTCTTTAGTTTGCAATATTTGATATCTGTGACCGAGTGGTCTAAGTGGGCTCAAAAATACAGTTCTCTCATCGTGTGTGAATTTGTCAGTTCTCCTGACACTGCGGTTTCCTCCCCATTTCAGAACTGAACGCCTCAATATGTGAAATAATTTTGGCGTAAAACGTCATTACCCAAATCCAATTCATTATTTACAAATTTCAATTATTTGTTTTTATTCTATTTTTAACAAATCGTAATAAAATTGTTGGTATAATATTTCTGGATGTTTTATAGATTAAATTAAAATCCATTGTACAAAAACATATAACAATTTTATTTAGACTCTTATCATAATGAAATTGCAAATATCGATTTCAGAGTCTACAATCCATGTAATTCGACACTTCAGTGTTTTTAAATCGATAATATCCCGCTGTTATTTGTTAAAAATATTTAAATTCTTGAAATTAGAATTTTTATTTTTAAAGCTGTATAAAACATTTAGCAAATATTGGTGAAATTTTAAACTACAGCATCATTTTTATCAATTACAAGCACCAAAGGATCCTGTTCGATGTTAACATAAAATTCAAATCCCTGTGTTCTATTCCTATTTTAACAAGGATCTAGGCTAAAATATTTCAGTCCAATCGTTAAAATCTTTAAAATCATAAACAACTTTCCGTTTCTTTACAGCAATATTTCTGCTTCTCCTGCGTATGGTGTGGTTTTTTAAAGTCAATACGGTATGATAGAGCATGTTCCAACTACAGAGACTCTTCAACAAAGCAACGAAGCAAGCTGCTTACAATGAATTTGTTTACTCGGGGATATTGCAAACCTATGTTAATCAAGGCCCTTCAAAAGTTTTATGTCGAACATCGCAATATTGTCGATAAAGTATAGAGTCACTGCATCCAAACTTAAACGGGATATATTTGACTGCCATGGTTCAATGTTACTTTCATTCTCAAGTTTGATTTTGCACATGACGGGTTTAGCTAGCTAGACAGGAGGTGCTTACCCTTCCTTCCGGAGCACTCGTCCTAATTTCTTCGATGGAAGTTCACGTGTGAAACTGAATTGGCTAGTTAAGATTTTTTTTTGGAGGTTGGAGGCGGGGTTGTGATTTCGACTTAGAGTATGTTTGTGTTTTATTTATTTAGTATAGAATAGCTAGACATTTAATCAGGAGATTTTGTATTTTACAATGTGTTCATGGAAACATATTTCCAGATTAATATATGTGTATTACATTAAGCTAATACCCCCCGTGAGACAAAAAAAAAAAAAAAAAAAAAAAAAAAAAAAAAAAAAAAAAAAAAAAAACGACAATGATAAATCACGCCTGTCCAAATGCGAGCAGTTGCCGAAGATGGAAATATGCTTTTAAACCGCAATGTGAAATGTAATCAATTCTAGCTTTATCTATTTTTAAAAATTAAGATAAATGTGAAATATAAAAGCAACTGATATAACTTCAGATAGTAATAACTTCCTTACGTAAGGCAATCCAGTAACGAATGAAAAGAAGAATAAAATAAATTTAAAAAAGAAGGGAAAAGCACATGGGAAACAAGATAAAAACATACAGTGGTAAGATCCAAAAAGTATAAACGCCAATACAAATGAATTCTAAAATCATCTAACATTTTTGTATTAAATATAAAAGACTTTGCAAATACCTTGACCACAGTTTACAGTTAGAAAAACTGCTCTACTATCATCATGTATCTTCTTTGGTGCAAGTTTTTTTTAATGTTTCCTTATAACATTAATTTCCTTTGTGTAATGCGACGTGTTGTGGTTGCCTCATACGCGTTTTATTATTAATGTATTACCTCATATTTTTTTTCTATCTTAAATTAACTAACAGGTTCTAAGTCTATTGAGATTTTTTTATATTACAATTTGTAACTTACTGCACAAATCATAAATTTTGTAGTGATCTGTATGCTTTGTGTCCATAAACCGCTTTACTTCCTTTAAATCAAAAAAGAGAAAAAACAAATTAAACGCATAAGTTTTGCATCAGGTGTCTTGTGTGTTAATGGTTGTTATTTTAATTGCAAAAGAAAGTTTCTTTGTATAGTTTTTATTCTTGCGAGTGACATATAAACGAACAATTAATGGCATTGACTTTCTCACAATGGTTCCGAACTGTCTCTATCTTCATTACAAATGAAATATATTAAGACATGATCTGAATCAACGTCTTTACCAAGACTAGTTGACGTCACATAGTGATGGTTTTATTTTTCATGTTGCTCAAATTGATAATTGACCAGTCTGAAAATTTGAAGCATTATTATAGTTATTGGTGTATAAAGAAATGAAATAGGTATTGATGTATATCAAGAATTAAGATACAAGTCAACTTAGCTCAGCTAAAACAGTATAATGGGTTTTAAGTAATATATATATATATATATATATATATATATATATATATATATATATATATATATATATATATATATATATAATTACTTATGTGTAAGTGTGTACGAACAGAATGGTGGAAGAGTTAGATGAGTGAAGATGTTGAAATGTTGCAATTTTACTAATTTTTTTTTTTTTTTTTTTTTTTTTTTTTGAACTGAATTGGAAAAGAATCGACAATAACAGTGCTAAAACTTCAAGTTGAATTTTCTTTTAATTTAATTTTTGCACTTTTTTCAACTTCATAATGCGCTTTTATTCCTAATTTATTTAAATTGCTGTCGCTAACGATATATCGACCCAACAAAAACAATAACGTCGGTCAGGATTTATAAACTGTGACGTCACTGACGTAAAGAATGGTATTTATATCTCTAACAAAGATCAATAATATGGAATAGTCTCGTAGAAATGTAAATAAAACAAACCTCGTTTGATAACTAATAGCGGGTTATTTTAGCAAGGTAAAATTTTTGGCGTTTTTTAAAAGAGAATGTCAGTTAAAAATTAAAGCATATTTCATTTTTCGATCTAAAAAATTAACTTACTCATGGTCGACTGGTATGCAAATAGTTTCACGATTTTTATTTTGGCGTTTTTAATACTTACTGCCGAAATACGCCAAAATTTGCACCCCGCAAAATTTATCCATTATACGGTATAAAATTGCTGACAACTTGATAATTCAAACCTTATAGAAATAATAAAACAAGATTATAAAAGAAAAGATGGCTAAGGTAGTTGAAACAGTTATGATATGAATATTGTGAATACATATCATTTTCGACTTGCGAACTAAATATTGCCATGTTGCTAATGTCAAAATCAATAAAGGAAATCACTGTAGCAAATGGCCTGGATTTATTATTTAGTAGTTTTTGTGAACATAAAAAATGTTTGAATAACAATTTAGATTTATCAAAGCTTACGGTTGCTGTCAGAATATATAAATGTATTGTGTACATCATATATGTATCTGGTATAACTAAAGTAATTCAGTCGCATTATCGAAAAACATTTAAAGCCATTATCGCCGATTCATTACTATTTTTCCTGCTTAGAATATAAAAGAACCATATCAATTCATTGCCTTGTCGAGGAAAATAAAACATATAAGGTGAGACTGCCGATTTCTTAAAGGTCGCAAGTACCTTGTTCAATAAATCATGGAATATTAAGACCATTTTATCTTGCATAACAAGACCTTACTAATGATCAGATCAAACGGTTTACAATCATGAAATATCTTTTGTAATTATTGAGTTTTTAGTGTGTCAACATCACATAATGAAATGTACTGAAAATACACCAATTTCCAACAACAAATAGGGCTGTACCAAAAATATTTCAATGTCTCGCAAAAAATAGGGCTTTACTGAAAATACATGAACATCCAACAGAAAAATAGGACTTTACTCAAAATACATCATAATGTAACAAAAAACAATTAGGACGGTGCGGAATAAAATAGGAAATAGAGTTAAACTGATAATACATAAATATCCAACAGGGAGTTGGACTATGATGAAAATACATCAATATCGAACCAAGAATAAAACTGTACAGAGAATACATCAATGTCTATCGGGAAAATGATTGTACTAAAAATAGCAATACATAACAGGAAGTAGGAATGTTTTGAAATACAATAACATTAAACACGAAATACGGCTGTGCTGAAAATACATCAATCTTCACAAGGAAATATGAATGTACTGAAAATACATCAATACCAAACAAAGAATTGGGAAGTACTAAAAAAATATGTTAAATGTTCAAAATCCATAAACTGACCGCAGATTTACTGTCATATAAACAAATACCGTCTCTCCGGAAAACGACTTCTTTTTTAATTTCATCATAAGTTTACTAAGATATATTGCAATCCCGTAAAATATTGCATCTTTTAGAAATTTTTGTCTAAAGAATACAATCAAGATTATGATGTACGACTAGGAGTAGTTAAATGCGTGTTTGTTCCTTCTATCTATCAGACAGGAAACTGTACTATGGCTTCGTGATTTATGCTTTTGTTATTGCAAGATTTTTGTTATTTGGGAGAAGATATGTCCGTAATTTTAATACTAAAATGCTTTTTATATTATAAAAATAACGGTATGTAGAAGAAGATGAATGTTTAATAACACTGTAATAATTTCATATACAATGCTTATCGCTTGCTGAAAACATAATTATAACACACACACACACACACACACACACACACACACACACACACACGTAATAATTATTGTACAAGGCATCGGGGCTAAAATATTTCATTTTTGAATAAAAGACATGTAAAATTAAAAATTAAAAGCAAATTTACATAACAATAAGAAATAAGAAAAATAACTAAATAAATAAATAATGTTCATCGTGCATTGCCGAATTTACAATACCCCTGAAACACCCTTGTATTAACAAAGATATGTAACTATGTCATGAAGCGATGAGCGGATAAATATGTGAAAAGGCCTCGGTGACCGAGTGGTCTAAAACACGCGACAACAGATCACAGCGCCTCTCACCACTTAGGTTCAAATTCCAAGGTCCGGAATGATTGTAAAACTGGGGTCAGGCCCGAGTTTGAGAAAGTTTGTAAGTTTGCCAACCAATCGGTTGATTTCTCCGGTCGCTCCGATTTCTTCTACCATCCCTGACCCTCGATATAGGATAAAATAAATTTTGACTTGGGCGTAAAACATCATTAATCAAATCTTATCCAATCTTTTCAATGGTATAGAATTTATTTATTTATACACAATTAGATTACAGGTTTGTGGTTAAAAGGTTCAAGCTATTATACAAGTGAAGGTTTATAATCCGATATTTGGCTCCTAAGACAATTTGGCATTGATTACATTCTTATTTCTACTTACACTAATAGGGTTTCTGTACAATTTTCTTACTCCAGAAGACGGGAAAGACATGGCAATAATTCTCTCTGTGGACAGATAATATAATAATACATCAGCCAAGTTTACCAGACAAACGTGTAAATTAAACAATAAAGGGGGTTCTTCGAAAACACACTTAATCATTTTTCGGCACACAGACATAACCAAATTTTGTAATTAGATTTTGATTGTGACATCTTCGAACACATAGACGTTTCACTAAAAAGGATCAAATAAAACAAACATACCAGTCATTGTCCATATCACAATCCCAAAAACAAAGTTAAAACTTTGCAAACTGGCAAAATATGTTATACACGTGAACTTCCATCAAGGAAGTGAGGCCGGGTGCTCCGGAAGGGTAAGCACCTCCTGTCTAGCTAGCTACACCCGTCACGTGCAAGTTGATGTAACAAATGATAAGAGAAAATTTGTGATTTAAAACCCTAAAGCCATTACTGAAAATAATTATATAAAATAACGGTCAAATACATGTAATTTAATTGCCAAACTTAAGTAATAGGTTTGCATTGTAAATACTGTTCGCTCATAAAGACATTTTGGTAACCATGTGCATTTTATTTTATTCCTTTATTTGTTTGTTTCTTTGCTTACGTACTTATTAACTTGTTCAGTTTTTTTATCTTTACTGATATAGGTTGTAAATACACGTGTCTTTATTAACATTTTTTAAAACTAATTTTTACCTTAGCACAAATCATAATGACTTTAAATGTATCCAGTTCATTTAGCGGCCCTGTACCATTCCATTATCAAACACATTGAAAGGCCACAAATCATCAAACCCTTGAAATTGTTTAGCACTTACATAATTACCACAACGACCATATTGTATTCATTGGTGTGGTGTAAGGTGGTGGCATATGTTTTTACCAATAAATTTACATTTACAAATAGACTAAACCAACCAAATCATAAATGGTATGCTAAAGTCCTGGCCCCAGTTTCACAATCGTTCACTCAATTGAGTGTACACTAAACTCAATTTTCCCCTTTTTTTATCAATATTTTAAGAATTTTTAAGAATTTTGAATTTCATGAGACAATGTTTTGTTTTGTGCAACAAACCTACACATAACAATTTAAATTTAACATAGATATACATTTTTTACCTATGTAATGCCTTAAAGATTGACATTTAAATATTCCCTAATTTGAGTCGAGGGTAAACTCAACCGAGTTAATAATTGTGAAACTGAAGACTGGTGAACCAATCATTTTTACACAGCCTTTTCTTAATCTAAAATCCGATTAATTAATTTTTCTCCTTAAATCGTACTTCAAATGATAAGATAATTTATCCAATACCTGTAACATAGCAGAGGTCAAGGTCAAATCCATCTTTTTGATATCGTCTCTTATTTTGTGATACAGTTAATCTCGCTGCCTTGGTCACGTGACGATATTGTTGCGTGAATATGTAAATACTCCTTCCAATCCGAACAATTCGAAGTATTCTACCTAATACTCCCAATCTGAAAGTGTAAAGTTTTATATTATAAAATGACAATATCTTAAAGTTTTATTAATTTTTTGTAATAAGAGAGAACGGCTTAAGATTGTTAAGTGTATTTGTTTAGAAGTATAAAAACTCGATTGCACAACACTGTATGGACATCTCCAATTCAAACGGAAATGGCAAGCCACGTGTTTGGTATTATTAAGCCACGTATTTTTATACTCTTCTATCACCTTTTTCAGAATTCTCAATTCTTAATATTATAAAAACGTGCAATAAGCATTGTATGGCTAATTATCTAACTTTCATAATTTATGACTGCTTTCGTTTTTACCACACTGCTGTTTTTTTATATAATGATCAAGTATTGTTCACAAATAAAAAGCGAGCACTTTGTAGTTGAAAAAACATAACCTTTTTTATAGTCATTGCAATAAAATACAGAAACAACACACACACACACACACACACACACACACACACACACACACACGTTGTTGACTTTGAATTGAATTTGAAATATTAGACCGACATTGATTTCAGTGGCATTAAGGTACGTGTATGTAGTGGTAAAGTTAACTTCAGTAGATCTATCGAACATTTCTATTTTAATAGTACTCATAACTTAGTAGGCAGTACTTTGTGCTGTCAAATAATGTACCATTAAGCAAAATTTTCAGCCTTCTTAATTTTGGAAATTTATTTAAAACTTAAGTTTGTTCCCTCATGCAAAGCATTCCTTAGCTGTATTTGGATTAATACAATTTTGGAACTTTAGATTCATTACGTTTTAACTGTTTGGCTTATGTTTTTGATCTATCAAACTTTTCGGCCCCTAGTGTCACTGATGAGGAATAATTTTCTGAAATGTGCACAAATGACAGATCAAAATTTAACAAGAACACTGTATTTGTGTTATATATTTATAACAAAACAATGAAAAAATACTAGGACAATTGTTTATATATCTATAAACATCATTAAGGTTTGTCAAGTATATAAATATGAAGGTTCAAATACAGTCAGCAATGGTAAGTGCGTAGCAATTCTCTGACTTTTATAACAAGACAACAATAACAAGATCAACTTTATATAAAATCCATCTAAATCCACATAAATTCCCTTTAGATTTGGATGATGAATGAATTGGATTTAGATGTGAGGTTTAGTAATTTCTATGTATCAAATAAAATGTCATACCTTCCGTAAGCGCTAAGAGCAAAATCGATAATAAATGTGACGACGACGATAAACATGTCGATGATATCCATCCAACTCTTAAAAAAATCCTTGCTGTGATAACGAAATTAAAATGAAAAGTCAGTAAAAATTAGTAACATCAATATTTTTATTCTAATGTCAGTAGTAAATTGATTAAGTGACTTCACTTATACAAATAAGTGATGTCAGTGTCAAAAAGCATTTTTTTTCCAAATTTTATCGTTAAATCGATTAAGCATTTTTAAAACGTATTTAACGAAATTTGTGACATCAAAACTGTTTGATCTAATGTGTTTGTGACAATGAATTATGTTTAATTTTCATGTAAAATTAATATACTTGAATTAAGTTCGGTATTTTTCACTTAAATTTTAATTCTTGGTAACGGGAAGTTGATATTGTGAATGTACATGTTGAAAAACAAGGCAAAGGGTGGATTTTCTTGCGCATACGACGAAATGCGTCACCAAGAACATCACTTCCGGTAAAAGTGTCGCCATTTTTGACATGTGAAATTCCAATAGACGCAACTGTTTTCTTTCTAGAGATATATATTTTATTTTAATCGCGAAGCCATTTTCAGTTACGACTAGTCTTAAGTAAGTGAAAAATACCAAACTTAATTCAAGTTAAATGTATTTTCTATAAATGCTTTGCATATATCACTGTCACAAACACAGTGACTCTAACCGAAATGTGATTTTTATTGATATAACTTAACAGAATTAGTTGAACCATCCAATCATTTACTAATATCATTAAATATATTTCTTTTGCAGAATAAGTGATATCAAAAATCTAATTTGTAATATCAATATATCATAATTACATGTAGTTAGTGATATCATCATCATCAATAATAATAATAATAAATAATAATAATAAATAAATAATAAATAATGCAAACTTTCCCAATATTTTAAAAAACAGCAGAGAGAATATTGTTGAAAAGAATGAAAAGATCCACGTCAAAGTCAAACCCTATGATCATTATATTTTTCCCATCATATGTGGATACTCATAATGGTTCAAAGGTAGTCCTACCAAGATGTCCAGTGAGATATACCATTATAGCTGTTGTATTCGGTCTTTAATTTATTTAAAATTTACTGGGAAAATCCTTTTCTATCCTATTGGTCTTGGACTCTTTAAATACCGGAGATAAAAACAACCACTGGTACAATTCCAAGACAAGTTCAACTCCAACAGCCTGGGTTTGGTCACTAATGAGGAATGATTTTCCGAAATATGATCATATGGCACATCAAATTTAACTGGTATTTGTGTTATATATTTACTACCCCTGAGTGGGTACCGCTGCTGGTAGAGTAAAACTCCCCAAAAGGTATCCATATCTCAGTAGGCAGTACTTTGTGCCGTTATCATTTTTCGAATTTATTTAAAACTAAGGTTTGTTCCCTCATGCAAAGCATTCCTTAGCTGGATTTGGATTCATATAATTTTGGAACTTTAGATTCATTTATTTTTAAATGTTTGGCTTATGTTTTTATGTATCAACTTTTCTAGTGTCACTGATGAGAAATGATTTTCCGAAATGTACACATATGGCACATCAAAATTTGACAGATATTTTTGTTATATATTAACTGACTAGCTACACAAAGAAAGAAAAATGCGTGGTTTTAAACCTGGGGTCAGTGCGACGTTCATTCCTTGTATTTATTTATATATTATGCATTATTAAAGCAAGAATAAATAAATTAACATTTAAAACAAATTAACATACATTCAACTTACCCTTTATAGAAAATTCGTAAACTAATTTCCAGAATGAAGTAAGCGATAATACATCTTGATGTTATTGAGATAATATATGACGTCTCCTCGTCAAGGTCAACAGTGAGGTCAACAATGACCAATGTAGCGTCCACCAAAATCAAAATTATTGTAAATAAACGGAATGGGAGATTCTCTATTAGATTCTTTACTTTTAGTTGCATTTTTCTGAGGGAAAAAAGACAAAAATATTTAATTGAACGATGAATTAAGTAAAATATTTTTAAAAAATGAGAAACATTCCCAACATTATAAGGCAAAGAAAAAATTGACAATTTCTCAAGGCACTCGTCATTTCGAGGGAAAAATTATTAAGAAATAAAATGAGGTTAACAAAACTAAATGGCAGTAGAGACTAAGCAGCACTTACGTAAAATTTCTATTGTTTAAATTGTCAAAGTAGGCAGCACTATGTGCTGTCAGAAAATGTTCCATTTAACAAAATTGTCAGCCGTCTAAAATTTAAAATTTGTTTAAAACTAAAGTTTGTTCCCTCATGCAAAGCATTCCTTAGCTGGATTTGGATTTATATTATTTCGGAACTTTAGGTTAATTATTTTTAACTGTTTGGCTTATGTTTTTTATTTTTCAAAATTTTCGTTCTTAGTGTAACTGATGAGGAATGAATTTCCGATTTTAAATTTAAAAACCTAAACAGAAATTTAATTCAAATTAGAAAACAAAATCAGTATTCCAATACAATATGTAAATATGATTTACTTCGTAATTTTATTTTAATACATTTATTATTTTAGTTTTAGATTTAATTATAATCTTATTATTTTATCATAAAAGTTAGTTAAAAATGCCAAAAATTAATCTTGATATTGTTTAAACGTGTTTTGCGAAAATAATTCATATTTATTGCATAAACCAAGCTTGAAAGGTTCATTATATAACTTTTATTTCCATAAAAACAATGACTTAAACAATATATGTTGCATTTTGTATATTTTAAGATATGGGAATCTCTCTCTCTCTCTCTCTCTCTCTCTCTCTCTCTCTCTCTCTCTCTCTCTCTGTTTTTTTTTAAATATGGGAATCTCTCTCTCTCTCTCTCTCTCTCTCTCTCTCTCTCTCTCTCTCTCTCTCTCTCTGTTAAGATATGCAACAAGCATTTTTCTTACCCTAGTTTTGTGGTAGGTTTTAGTTTTACTTCCAGATCGTTTTCTATGATGTGTCTATCCGCAGGATGTTCATTTTCCTTAGTTCCTTTCACCGGTTCAAGTTCTATCAAGACCTTGGATACATCCGGGTCATTGTCTTTCTCCTCCATTTTCTTTATTATAATTTAAATACGAAAAAACTTTTCAGTTAATTGATAACTCATTGTTTCAATTTAATCTGAAAATAAAAATGCACATTTTCCACATTAAGATATTCTAAACGATTGATACTACTTTTCATGAAACTGGAAAACTTTGTTTTCTTAAAAATACATTAAAACACTCGAAATATATATATATATATATATATATATATATATATATATATATATATATTTATCAGCACATGACCACTAAATTCTTATATACAAATCTACATGAGATTCGTTAAAATTACACATTTTTGGTAACCTTTGGGAAATATAAAATAAAACATTCAAAAATAACCACAAAAAACTATGAAACCATCATATACAGTCAATATTAGAACGTAACATCATTTACTGTAATTTGAAACGGGCGCCGATTTTAAGCCCATCGCGCTGGTCACATGGTCATACGACGAGACTTACCGATTATATATTTTATGTATTCTCTGTTAACATGTTGCCTGTTCTTGGAGAAAAATAAAAAAGCTGTTTTACTATCATGATTTTATTGCCTGCAAATCCGAGTATATATTTCTAATAAGATGTTTTTTTAGAAGTTGTCACGAGAAGAGACTATTTTGATTAAAAAATATACATTAATGTACCAGAATTCAACTTGATATAATTATCATAATATTCAATAATAATTATTATTGTTGTATAAGTAGATCTTTGCGTGTAACGAGCATGTTACAATTTTAATGATTACAGTTTTTGAATCAGGGCAAGCAAGCATTATGTAACGTCAGCTCAATGAAATGACATTTATGTCCAGATTTCTGCGTTACGTTTGTATTACTCGGACTGTCACCTCTGAAGTGGCGTATATTCACGCGAGATTTGTTCGTTTTAAATATACTGAATTTTGCTATAAAATTAAAAGGTATATAAAACCAACCAACAACGTAAATGTAAACATCGAAATAATAAAAATGTACGCATGCGCGAGAATGGAACGAAACCAGATTCAAACTTAGCTCCATCAAAGTTGTACTAAGAAAAACAAAGTTTTATAGTTTTTAGTAGAACATTTATAATTCGCCTATATACACATTCTTTATTGGTGCTTTTAACCAACCAAACCCCCCAGACTGACAGGATATGCCCGTATGATTTAGTTCAGTTCCCTTTTTTATTACTTTACATGCGGACTCCAGACAAATTTGAACCATATTGACAGGAAACATTTTAAAAAATTGGAAGAAAAATGGAAGGGTTATTTTCAAAATAGATAATAAGCCTTAAAATATCAATCGCAAAGGCAATTCTTGAACTAAATGGTTATTTTCAATATACTGTATAAATGATGTGTAGAGACTGGGTTTTGTAAAAAATAATATAATTTAAGATAATGTATCAAATTTAAGCTGTCGTTGACATAAAGTTACGATATCTGTGAAGTCTTATTTCCTGAAACAAACCATTTAAATATAAAATATCTGACATACCGATTGCTAAAATAAAAATTCGACGCCTTTATATTATGGCACAAAATTGATTTCAATACGGGGTTCAGTAAATGCTTCTTAAATAGATTCTCGTTTTCTGCCAGACTCTCGCGAGAATTCAAATAGATAAGTCAAAACAGGAAAGTCAAGATCTATAAGATGACTCGGACCGGAAATGATATTAAATCGTATAAAATATAATTTGTTTTATGTTTATTTTTAATAATAAAAACACTTTGACGCATGCAATAATCGTTTTAAGAATGTGTAGAAAAAAAATATGCTATCTATATTTTAATTTTCAAAATAATGTTTCCTATACTGATTTGATTTTGCACATAAAGAGATACGGAGTAGTAATGGTTAATTATAGATTTAATGTAGAATTGGCATGCAATTTGTATATTTGTACAGTTAAATGTAAATACCAAATTGATCTGAAAGATCAGGATTTTTCAATAATATTAATGCCGTCTTGCTGAGTATGATACAGCGATATGGCTGAACAAATAAATAAGTCATTATAAGTAAATTTTAAAACAGAAATTAATAACAATATCGTGTAATATTAATAACACAATGTGTATCGACGTCGGAGAGAGAGAGAGAGAGATTCCAGACTCTATAGATTATGTGTCTTGTCACGTGACCAGCGTGAATTTTCGACCTCCGGTACAAGAAAAATAAGCGTGATTTGAAAATGTATAAATTGACGCCAGCAAAAGATTTCACTTTTCACGTTATCAAGGTAACGTCATATTGAAAGAAACCCTTAAATAATTGTTTATGTATTCAAAGAGATTTCTAATGGGAATTTGCGATGCATATATGTACTCGCGATGGATAAATCGTCCCAACTATAATTACATATACTGTATTTGCAATTGTTTGGCAAACGCTTGGGTACTATACGTATAGTTAATTATAGCTGGATAATAGAGGAGGAGCTTCGGTGGAGGGAGGATGTGGTAGGGTTTTAGCAAATGTTGGGCTGACTTATCCATCACAAGTGCTCAAAATAGAAGATTTAAACATCTGCTGCGTTGTTGTCGGAACGCTTTTAAATGTTCTGTCTATATCATTGGCTTGTGCAGTAGTGGGAGATATGATTCCATCAATACGGCACAAATAAATAATTTATTTTGTTTTGACAACAATCTGAAATTCTCGATAAAACAGATAAACGATGACTCAGACGGATCATAAACTGGAGGTATATATGAAAAACGTTTTATAAGGCCCATTGTCAAACATATAAAACGGTTAACATTACCAACACAAATAGTAATAAAAGTAATAGTCTGGTAACTGTTCAACAAAACTCCAATAGATTGTACATACATACATACATACATACATATATATACATACATACATATATATATATATATCTAACTTACTTCCTTACTAACTAACTAACTTACTTACTTACTTATACTTACTTACTTATACTTACTTACTTACTTTCTAGTTAATAAATTACTTACTCACTCACCCACTTACTTACTTATTTTTTATTAATATTATTTCATTTTTGTGTACCGCTTAGATTCGACTTCTTCTTTTGCATATCTGTGTTCAAGAGAGTGTGGCAATTCGCTTACCGAAGTTCGGCGGTTTCTGCCAGGCCTAGGTACTTCGGTTACCTTCACCATCCCAAAACTATAAGTGAAAAATCTTGATTTGGACATTGAACATCATTATTCTAATTCAATTATGTCCCTTATGATTTTCTTTACCATTGAGAAGAGTTGTACTTGTTACGGTTTTCTCTAACGTTTAAAAATTGACTTCCACGAAATACGTGAAAGGCTTTTGACTTGTTCATTTAACACAGTTATTTTAATTCATTTATGTCCCCTGTGATGATCTCCAGTATTGGTAAGATTGGTGTCGCCAGAATTTCAAACAATATCTTTCGCTATCAATGAATCGATTTTAATTTTTTATAGTTATACACTGCTGGTACACACGGTTTTAGTTGTCAACTCGGCTATCTGAGAACATGTAAACCGAGACTTTATTTGTGTTTTGAAATTTATTTTTGACATTTACATTACATTTTATGCTTGTCTGTAAGACAGCTTTAGAGAGCCTATTTGAAAGAAAAAGCTCCGTGTTCATATTTTAATTCCACCTCTGAATAATAAGTTTCCATTGTTCACCTAATGAATGAAAACGCAGTGTTCTATTCTTAATGTTTAAATTGCTTACTACTTTATATTGTATTTATGAGAAGAGAGTATTCATTTCAATAGTTATACACTTCCTTATACTTTTTTGCTGTAGAGCTGCTGCCAACAAAACATCTTTATTGCATGTACTATATAAAATGTATTCCAAATGCATACAAAAACTGCAGTTTGTTGGTGTTATGATATAAATGCGAGTAAAATCTATGCATGTAAATAAAATTTTCCTTTTTCATTTCATAAAATACCGTTTTGCATATTTAAATTTAATTAGAGATAACTTATACATGGAGTGCATAACAGAAAAAAGAATAAGTAAAAACACCTACCACTTGAAAACAACCATTAATCTTACCTTTACAAAGGTTATTAGATATCCTGAAAGTCAATACACATCCACTTACTTCCGGGAATAATGAATGTATAAACATGTGTTCCTATATTGTGTATACTATTGTAATGAACTATTTCCTAGTGTTTCCAATCAAGATCATCTTAGCTGATCAGATCAATACTTGCCTCAAAGCTAACTAACACCAAAATATTCTCCTAGGCAAAGAGAGAAGAATTTTATATCGCGCTCACCATGTTCATAACAGATACGGCACAATTATCCGAATAATAATTAAAACTAGTGAATAAATAAAGAGTCCATGTCTAAATAAATCAATAATATCACATCCGAAGGATTCTGTACCTATAAATAATAACTATTCCCATTGGAAAATAGGAACTTTGGTAGACGAGTATAATAATGAAATGTAAGGTGTCATTAATCTCGTTTTCAGATATCGAAAGTTAAATTCTATGAAAATATGAAAGTCCAGATAGCGTGGAGTATGATACTTTACGTCACAGACAAAATTCTGGAGACGGCCAGTTCTGAATTTGGAGGAAACCGGAATACCTAGATAACGAGTGACCAACAGTCAGTAAAATGACAAATCTTCCTTGGCGAAATGCGACACCGAAGACCACCCTGAAATCTAAATGCTTCGGTTTAAAATAAAGCACACGTTGATATCAGGGAAAAATAGAACTGTTGAATAAATGAAAAGCCAATGGTTTTAGCAGTATATGTAATGAGAGTGAGTCATTGTTTGTTAAAAAAAAACTCTGACCGATATCGGACCAGAATCTAAAATCGTTAAATAAATTATCATACGAATAACAAACGAAATCAATATATATTGTGCGTATATAAAAAGGCGTTAATACATACATATATACATAATGTGTTACTTATGATATACATGTATAATGAAACAAACCAGAAATACATCAGTTTGTATATGATCAAATAATAATAATAATAATCATCATCATCATCCATATAATTATAATAATAATAATAGTAATGAAGAAGAAGAAGAAGAAGAAAGAAAAAAAGTAAGAAAAATCATAATTTTTACCAACAATTTTTTACGAAGCTAATTGGAATTTCAGACATAATATACAAGGTATATATTACATGTACTTATGTGATAATAAAATCTGGTGCTGAACAAAACAGTTTTGTAACAAGCATTGTAATTACAAGTTATTTCGTGCTTAGACAATATACGAAACAAAGCGATTTACAGGTATTCTTAATTATAGGTATTATCGCATGATGTTTCTTATGTTGTTTCACATAAGTGGAGCATTACGTCTCAAAAGCGAAAACAGCTGAATAAATCATAAACATTGGTATAGCAGGATTCATCAGATTTTGTCGAAACAATATTAATAAATGATTTACCAGACTGTTTAATAACTGCCAGTTAAAGGTCATAAAATGCGCTGTCTCTTCTTAATTTGGTCCACGGTGGCCGAGATGTCTAAAGCATGCAGGTATTGATCAAAGCACCTCTCAACACCTTGGTTTGGAATCCATTTGAGCAGAGAGATCCTAGTGTGAGAAAGTTATCTTGCCAAAGGTGAATGGTTTTCTCTGGGCACTGAACCATGATTCAATATTTACTTTAAATAAGAAAGTTTTAGCGTCTACAGATATTCATTCTGATAAGATAGCAATACGAAAGAAAGATATCCTATCATTTGCTACAGTAAAATGGTGGTTAGAGTAATTTACATGCGACAGGCAGAGCTTTGAGGATAACCCGTCCTCGAAAGGATGGCACTGTTGCAATAGAAGAAATTGTCAATTAAATCTATGATATGGTCATTACTGACGGGAGAGATTACAAAAACATATGTAGTCAGTGTAGTTGACATTTTACATGAAGGAGTACATTCCACACTCCATTCTGACAGAGGATCCTGCTAAGAAAGAGCATTCAGTCCGACAGCAAGACCAAGAGTTCTGACAGTTGATCAGAAGCACTTTGTCGCGTGCTAATCTTGAACATTTTAGAGGCAAATCCAGCTAACTTTCTTCAAAGATTTGTTGTTATGGCTGAAAAATGGGCCATCATTTCACCCCATAAGTCAAAAAGTAGAGCAACAGTGGAAGCACCCCCCCCCACAAAAAGGAGGCAAAGACTGATCAATCAGCTGGAATGGTTTTTACCTCATGTTTCTAGGATGCAGATGGTATTAAGATGGTTGATTATCTCCAACAGAGAGAAACAACCAGCTACACATGCTATACATCAATTCTAAAGCAGTTACGGGAAAATATTAAACCCAAGCGCCGTGGAAAACTCAGTAAAGAGGTGTTTTTCCAAAGGACAACTGCCCATGTTACAAAACTGTTATTGTCAATATTGTCATTAAAAATTGTGGCTTTAAATTGATTAAGCATCCACCTTATTCGACTATGCTCGCTTCAGAAGACTTTTATCTATTTCCAGGAACTGAAAACGGACATTTCCGATACCCACTTTCAAAAAGATGATGACGTAATGCATGTAGTAAAAGACTCTCTGAATGATCAAGAATAAGATTTCTTAAACATCGCTTGAAAACTTTTATTGATACTGAAGAAGATTATGTTGAAAATTAATGTTTAACCTCACCAAATATTAAACCCTTATTTATAAGGCTCACAATATATCAGTCAGCTTACGAATGTTAAGGTGATCCAAATTAGAATGTGTAGAAATGATTTTGTGTTTTACATAGTTTTTCGAGTGTTTTCATAATGTGTATCAAGTGTTCTGCATAATGTTTAGTCTACATTGTGTATCGAGTGCTTTAGGGTGGGTGTTCTACATTGTCTATCGAGTGTTCTACATTGTGTATCGAGTTTCTAAATTTTGTGTGTTCTACGTTAAATATGTTCTATATCGTGTATAGTGTTCTACATTATGTATGAAGTCTACATTGTGTATCGGGTGTTCTATGATGATGTGTATGTGTTCTACGATGTAAGTGTTCTACATTGTGTATCGAGTGTTCCACATTAAATGTTTCTTACATCGTATATCAAGTATTCTACATTGTGTTTGTTTTACATTGTATATAAAGTGTTTTACATTGTGTTTGTTTTACATTGCGTATCAAGTATTCTACATTGTGTGTGTTTTACAATGTGTATCAAGTATTCTACATTGTGTGTGTTTTACATTGTGTATGAAGTGTTCTACATTGTGTGTGTTCTACATTGTGAATGAAGTGTTTTACATTGTATGTGTTTTACATCATGTATCGAGTATTCTACATTGTGTATCAAGTGTTCTACATCGTGTGTGTTTTCCATTGTGTATCAAGTGTTCTACATTGTGTGTGTTCTACATTGTATATCGAGTATTCTACATTGTATGAGTTTTACACTGTGTATCAAGTGTTCTACATTGTGTAAGAAGTGTTCATTGTCTGTGTTTTACATTGTATTTCGAGTATTCTACATTGTGTGTTTTATATTGTGTATCAAATGTTCTACATTGTATGTGTTCTACATTGTGTATCAATTTTTCTACATTGTATGTGTTGTTCATAGTGTATCAGTATTCTACATTGTGTATCGAGTGTTCTACATTGTGTGTGTTTTACATTGTGTATAAAGTGTTCTACATTGTGTGTGTTCTACATCGTGTATCAAGTGTTCTACATTGTGTGTGTTCTACATCGTGTATCAAGTGTTCTACAATGTGTGTGTTTTATATTTGGATAAAGTGTTCTACATCGAATGTGTTCTGCATCGTGTATCGAGTGTTCTACATTGAATGTTTCTTACATAGTGTATCGAGTGTTCTACATTGTGTTTGTTCTACACCGTGTATCGAGTGTTCTTCATTGAATGTGTTCTACATCGTGTATCGAATGTTCTACATTGTGTGTGTCTACATCGTGTATCGAGTGTTCTACATTGAATGTGTTCTACTTTGTGTAGTCTTTCTATAGTTTTATACAAATTGATGTCCCAGTTGAAAACTATATTGTAGGACTCCGGAGGTTCCAAACTTTGTATTTGAACATGTGGTGATCTGCAGTGATTAGGACTCCGGAGGTTCCAAACTTTGTATTTGAACATGAGGTGTTCTGCAGTATATTTGTTTTGTTTTGCATGATTATATGTAGTGTTCTGTAATACATAAATGGGGTGTTCTTTATAATTTTATATAATGAAGGCAGAACATGAAACACTCTTGCACAACTCACACATACACCAAATTGTTTTTAGGGTAAACCTTATAAAAAAAATTAAATTTCGTCGAAAATAGCTGAAAGATTGCTGATGTGATGTTAACATTACATTTAACAAATCAACCAATTTTAAGTATGATTAAATTTATTTGAGAAAAAATATGATTATTGTACTATTTTTAAACAAAACCAACTAAAATACAAATGCTATAGGCTTCAACGGCTTTGAATTCTATAGATATCTATTAATCTGAGAAGATCATTCAGATCTCAAATTTGATAAGTTAAAGCGTTTATTCACTAATTTAAGTTACAGAAAAGCTTAAGGAATATTTGTGGAGTCGGAACCGTCTCCTAGTCCCTTTATTATTATTGTAAATTAAAGGCCTGATGAATAAAATTCATACTGAAACATTTCAGATTGTGCTGCATATATTTCATATGTTATATAGTGTACATTCAGCGGTGTTTACAATAAAATTGACAAATACAAAATTAGGTCATTAACAATATAACTAATTAATGGAGCTATGGAAACATATAAACAAATTAAATGAACTCTCTCTCTCTCTCTCTCTCTCTCTCTCTCTCTCTCTCTCTCTCTCTCTATATATATATATATCTGTGTGTGTGTGTGTGTGTGTGTGTGTGTCTGTGTTTTGTAGATTATACTGAAACATAATCAAGTTAATCCTGTTAATTAAGAAATATTTACCTTTAAAATATATATATATAAAAATATTAGCAAGGTCAAAACTTTAAAGCATTTACCTGTGAAATATCTGTACATAAATGTCGACACCAATACATACATACATGTTGTGTATTACGGTAACCAGTGTAATCATAAATAGATTTTTGTCTGTCGAACAGCGGTGTTAGATATGTGTTATATAAACACTTACCTGTTATGTAGGTAGATATATCTGTATATTATACAATTAACTAATACTGTACATCTCACAGTCATTATATAGTTGCTGAGAGACAAAACGTTGCGAAATATTTCGAGGGTTTTGCACAATATGAATACTTGTACAAGGCCAGCTCGCAGGTAAAAATCACCCACATCTAGAACTTAATTATTAATTATTGTTTTTTTTTTTTTTTTTTTTTTTTTTTTTTTTTTTTTTGGGGGGGGGGGGAGGGGGGGGTGGGGGGTGGACAAAATGTTTCTGATTAGGTAATTAAGAAGACATTTCCGAAATTTCAAAGAAAACTTAACATTACAAAACCAAGAAAAAAAAAACTCTATCTAGCTCGTCCTAAAGGATATTAAATTTTATTCTGGTACCTCATATTCAATGCTTCATTTAATATTTCAATACAAATATATATCAGGTAAAGGTCATTTCCGGGTCGTCTCTTGCCACACTTGACTGGTATAGGTATTTTTGTGGAAGGACCATGACAAAAGTAAATGTAAAAATTTGTTATGTTATTTTTAATATTTTGAATGTTGTAACTTTCTTCGGCACTTAAAGAACAGTGATTGTCTCCACAGGAAAAAAAAATATCTTGACCGGGGAATATATATATATATATATATATATATATATATATATATATATATATATATATATATATATATATATATATATATATATATATATATATATATATATATATATATATATATATATGTAACTATATATTATTCATATCCAAAATGAAAATATGCACAATTAGAGTTAAACCATCATTTGTTTTTATATCTCATCAAATAAACTACACGCTGTGTAAGTTAAATAACGAAGCATTGGTAAGTTATTTTGTTTTTAGATGTTTTAGACAGTTCTATGGCAAAAAAATCAAACACAATCACTGGAACATTGTAGGAGGGCATAAATTTAATATCTGAATAAATATGTCATTCACTGTTTGGTAAAAAGAGGAAAAGGGTGTCAACCACAAGCCAAACAGTTAGGCAACCATTGACCATAACGTTCAGTTATAATGATGGAGAGTGTTGAAGTTTGCTCAAAGTAGATTCGTTGCTTGCATTACGAGAAATATGTTTAAAAACGTTGTCATTGCTTACCCTTGTGATATATGCAGAATTTCTCAGAATATGCAATACGCTGTTGCTGAAACAAAAATTTCAGTATCATGGATACATTTATCAATGGAGCCTTCATGCACTTACCTAGTAATTCAGAAAAAAACTTTTCGTCTTTGCAAAATCCCTATCAAACTAATAGCAGTGAATTTAACACCGAATGATATATTAAATATTTGCCCTCTTACAATGCTCCAGTGATTCACCTATTCACCTCAGACATACCGTAAAACAGTTTGACTCATTATAATGACAATATTCCCAAACAAAACTGTACCAGTGTCATAAACATCATAATTGAAATTCCTAGCACAGCAAATCTGATAACAAAAATGAAATAGGAACGATTTTGTGTAGCGGTGGGATTTGGGTTGAACGTTTTGGCTTTTTATTGTTCCTATTTATTTATTTATTTATTTATTTATTTATTTATTTATTTATTTATTTATTTTCCTACGACCCTCGAAAAATGTCAAAACTAGTGTCAGAATTTTTAATCTTTATCAGTATGGTCACTTTTTATCACTTTACTAGCTAATTGTACCATAACTTGAAATAAAAATGTTCCCATTCATCGATAATAATAATAATATTATATAATAATAATAATAATAATAATAATAATAATAATAATAATAATAAGCTCGTGACACAAGCAAATCTTATCATGAATAAGGTTTTGAGTGGTTTCACATACAATTAATATAAGTTTTTAAAATTTTAAAAAATGAGATTGATATCGAAATATGGGGATAATGTGATAATGTCAGTGTGATTATTTTAATTTTAGATAATCATGGATTTACTATATTAACACTCTATCGCCATCTTGTTGGTTCGTCTCTGGGTAAGTGGTAAAGTGTCCGCCTCGAGAGCGGGAGATAGTGAGGTCGAATCCCGGCCGGGTATTCAGACTTTAAAATTTAGAAGAATGTCTCTTCGGCTTGGCGCTCGGAATTAGAAAGTCAGGGTACTAAGTGGTATAAACAGTGACTAAGGAGTGGTATACTTGCTTATGGTTGATTCAGGGAGCTATCACCTTAAGGAATAGTCGCCCTCAATTTGTACAAGTCAGGCCATAATACACACGTGCACATCTCACGTTTACACCAGCTTGTTCTTATGTAAATACATAAGTTTGCTGATGTTACAACGTAAAACAGCACTTCATCCATTCAACCAATCCAACTAAATGGTTATTAATAATCAAATTTAAAATCAATAATAATTATTAATTACAAACAAATATTTTTGACCATTGTGTTCAGGTATTGTTTGACGTATTGCTGACGTAGTTCATTATATAACTAATTACCCGGTTCCTTTTTCATCAAATTAAAAAAAATGTATACATTACGTGGCAGGCATGCAATTCACTCTTTATTTTTAATGAATATTGCATTTCTGTCACATGCCGTGCATTTGTGATTAGAACTTTAAGAACTTTCATAACGTTATCAGTAAAAAAAATCATGATTTGAGATATTTTACAGTATATCCGTTACATGATATCCGGTCACATTTTCTAAAAAATCAATTGATAACCAAAATATAACCTGATTAGTTTTTAACTTAATCGTGGTTTTATAAAAAGCACTTTAACAATTCAAAATAAATAAATAGAAAATAAATAAATAAATAAATAAATAAATAAACAAATAAATAAATAAATAAATGACATGTATTTAGTCAATTGAATGCGTATTCACTAAACACCTGTTTTAACGGTCCTTAGAAATGTACATTATTTCATTGATAAATTCTGCATTTGATTGACAGGTATCGATGGGTCAATTCATTGCACACATCGGCTTTTATGTCAAGATAAAAGGTATATTTTGACGTCAGTGGATAAACAATTATAACCCGAATAACTCTAGTCTAAAGGTTTTGTTATTGTTAAATATATATTAAATTTAACAGTATGAAAGGGAGATAATGATAATAAAACTAGCACAAACACGAAATTCCTCTTTAAAACCCACAACTTTACAAAAGTTGTCGATGATTCAATTACTATATTGTGAAATATGATAAAATTGAAGTATTTAATTGGCCATATGTAGTGTATAACACAGATTAAATATTCTAAAATATGTTTGAGATGGTTTGCGCTTTAAAGGTAAGAATTATTGATATATCTGTGATTTCACCTGGTTGTTATAGACGCTTCTACCTAGCTGAGGATTTAATTAAATCTAGATCCGAGGTCAGTGTTGGCCATTACTGTCCTAGGAAATGTGTCATATTCTTATAATGTAAACAAGAAGGTATAAGGAGCTGATCTACAATTCAGTATGTTCATTTTTTTTCATTGTATTGTCTATATGTATTAAAAATTTTATATGGAAGGTGAGTAGGGTTTGGGTCGTGTTATGTAAACCCCAGCCAGCAACAGTCAGTAATATTGGGGTCAGTTTTTGAGCGGTACAGGAAATTCAAGTTGAAAATCTTTCTAGATAACTTGTGTATTGTACAGAATTTTGAATATTTCTTTTGGATAAAACTCAAAACTCTGGGTGACTACATCAGTCGTTAGAGGAACACTTATCCATAACACACCTCTTTAGACTACTCACCGAGGCCCTTATAATGTTAATTAAAACTTCAACCATACACCTAATTAATCTTCTGTACGGAAATAAATTTAAAAGATAAATATTATGCTCTTACGATCTTATAAATAATAATTTATTTACAAGTCTGGTGTCCGGTCATTTGGTGAGAAAAACTTGCTGTTAGCATGTGTAAGAGAAATGGTCTGTTATTTATTTATTTATTTATTCATTTATTTATTTTTATCATTTTATTATTTATTTATTTATTTATCTATTTATTTATTTATTAATTAATCTATTTATTTATTTATTTATTCATTCATTTATTTATTTATTTTTATTATTTTATTATATTATATCATATTATTTATTTATTTATTTATTTTTTATTTATTTATTTATTTATTTTTATTATTTTATTATATTATATTATTTATTTATTTAATTATTTATTTATTTATTTATTAATTATTTATTTATTTTTCAGAATTTGAAATAATGATTTATTATACCACTTATTCGTACCTCTGTTGAGCTGTATCAGGATGTATTGAGGTTAACTATTATAATGGATGTATTGAATCAACATCATGGTAAGATTCTGTTGTTTTATTATGATTTCGAATTTGGAAAACAAGTATGCATAGATCTGATAAAAGAACGTATATTTTGTATAAGCATGGTTACTCTGTTATTATAATATAATAATAATAATAATAATAATAATAATAATAATAATAATAATAATAATAATAATAATGATGATGATGATGATGATGGTGATACTTTAACAAACAGAACAATCCATTCATCTTCCATTATTATTATTATTATTATTATTATTATTATTATTATTATTATTATTATTATTATTATTTCAGGGTTTAAGAATGTTATAAACTCAAATAGCTTGGGGTATAAAAACCCATTTCTCTGAGTTATGCAAACTCTTTTTTATGAAATTTAATGTATAGACATGAAATAAAATTAATTAATTTTTCATCGCTATTTCTCCAAATATTTTCCGTTTTTATGCTAATGGAGCTAGGAGAACAGAATGACATGCTATTTCATCGATTTGAAAGTAAAAATATCAATATCGTGTAGGTATGTTAACAGGTAGGAATTGGCTTGATATTAATCATTTAAAACGATGTCGATACATGTCAGTGTGTAACGGTTAATTCTTTCCCAGCAAAAAACAGTCGAATTTCCACGTATACCCATCTTAATTCTGTTATTTTTCTTTTATTGCTAAACTACATCATTTGCAACTACTATGCTTAACTAAATCATTTGCACTTACTAGAACATTGAGTTACTATGCGAAGCTGCTGAGGATGGTGACTTGAAACAGGTGGAAGAACTGCTTGAAAAGGGTGCTAAAGTAAACGAAAGACATGGATATGTAGTAAGTCCCCCCCACCCCACCCTACCCCACCACAGCCTCTCTCTCTCTCTCTCTCTCTCTCTCTCTGTCTCTCTCTCTCTCTCTCTCTCTCTCTCTCTCAGGTAAAATTAATTAGTACTAATACAAATACACATGTGCTTTATTGTCAATTGTTTGCCCGTTTGTCCAGAATCGATAGTCTTATTAAAAGTTTTCTTAGTTTTCTAAAATTCTTATTAAAAATTAAAATCATATATCATTTGTGTGTTGTTTTTTCTGTCAAATGTATACGCTATTTAGTTCGTAGTTATCATTGTACAATTTTGAAAGATAAAAAAAAAAATTCGAAACCGAAAATTCTGAACAGGAAAGATTTTTATTCTTCAGAGTTTTCGTACTATCAAAATATACTATTCACGGGTAATAGAACAACACGCATTTTTACATGGAGTTTGAGTAAATTGAATGTACAAACAACAGAAATCTTAAATCATCATCTACTTTTTGGCTCATTTTTAAAACTGATAGACAAAATTTTAATGTATAAGACAAGAGGCTACACGCGAACTTATTGTTTATGCATTATTTTATTATTTTATTTTTTAGCAAAACACGCCTTTACACTTTGCAAAAACGGGTGAAGTTGCTCGGGCACTGTTAAAGAAAGGAGCTCAAGTCAATGCCAGAAACTATGACGTTAGTATCACAAAAATCATTACATACACAGACAACAAATTTTCATATACGCCTGTTCTGTTTATTACGGTGGCACAGAGGTTGCATAAAAATGTATAACGTGCTCATGTAAAGACGTTGCTTGCTTACACGAAAGCTTACGCGTGAGCATACGATATAAATCATTCTTTATTTCACTTCTGTGGCGCCATAGTTTATCTACTAGTATATTAAGCTTATTACAACTTCGTGTTAATTGCTAAAACATACTGTTTTTACATCTTTCTATAACTGAGATACTGTTACAATAAAAGCCGAAAAGTCGTTTTTATTGGTTAGTAAAACATCGTCATTAATTTGACTGTAATTTTCTATGTGAAAACATTTTATGTTACAAAACTCATATAATATCGTTTTACGCTTATATGAGTTTATTTCTGTTTTCAAACATCACAATGCAATAAACAAAAAAGTTTAATTTATTATTATTTCATTGTTCAACTGTAAATGTATTCTTCAAAGGAAAGCTATTAATGTTGATCTTTTATGTATGATTCATTTCTATCTTTCATATTTAATATTGTCTTTGATGAAGAGCTAAACGTATTGGTTTATTTCTTTGTCAACAGGAAGGAAGTTGCACCCCATTGCACTTTGCCGAAAGCCCGGATGTTGTTGTCGTTTTGGTTGCGTTCGGGGCTGACGTCAATGCCAAAGATAAGGTACTGCATCTCTTTTATTATGTCGGTAATATTTATGACGTTTGTGATGGTAATGTTATCCCTAAATGCACCTGGGAATTATGTCTACAGATTTGTTTTTACCTAGTACATTATTAAACAGAATGAATTGCATGAAAATACAAGTATTGCATAACTACCCTTCTATAATGAGATTTTGAAAAAGTGTTTCATTCCAGAAAACAATATCGAAGATATTATTACAGATATGAAATTAGGTATCTATATGCGTTATTAAACGCTTACAGCTTGCAATATAAAATGGGGGTTGTGGAGGTCACTTAGTTGAAATGGATATAATATGAAACATGTTATGTTTTAGAATAAACGGAACTGGAAGTGCTTTTTATTTGGGACAATCGGTTTTGGAACTCATGAAACCTAAAGTGGTTTTAGTATGAAATAGATGGTTGTAGCATTAATTAAAATGAAAATGGATAGCATGTGAAACAGGTTGTTTTAGAATTAACAAGAGTGAAAGTGACGCAGTCGGTTTTGGAACTTATTTAACTTAAGTGATTTCAGTATAAAATGGATGGTTGTGGCTTTAATGAAAATTAAAATGGTATCATATGAAACGGGTGGTAGTAAAAAGTAACAATTTTTTCGTACCGATTAAAATGCAAGACCTAAAATGTAAAAATAAAATAAAATCTTGTTTCCTGATATATTTATATAAATTTATTTTCAATAAACCTTAATTTATACTATTTTATAATCAAAATAATACCCATTTATTTGTGTAGCTTCTTAGAACGCCGCTTCACTGGACCGAAAAGAGTGATGTTGCAAAGGCGCTTCTAAAGCATGGAGCAAAAGTTAACGAAGTAGACAGTGTACGTCATTTTTTTTTATTATTTGTTTGTTTGTTTGTTTGTTTATTTACTTACTTCGAATGTAATTGGATTTGTAACCATATGGAATTTGCTGACAAATCGATGGTTTCTGCCTGTCAAATATGTATTGTATTTCGAACATGAGGCTAATTTTCGTTTCAAAATTGAAAAAGAACTTGATAAATCTGATACTTTTTGTTTTTGAATGATGGTCACTTCCGGAATAGTATTTATTCGAGAATACATGTTTTTTCTTTTTAAAATTATTAACGAAAACGTGCAATATGTTTTAATGGCGACTTGTTGAACATTTCCAACCAAACCGGAAATATTATGCCATAAAGTTTATACAAACCATAGTTTGTAGCCATCAAACACTTTTCAGAACCATTTTCTTAATTATTTACATAAAAAATTTCCAAAACAACAAAGGTATATAACTTAACTCAAGCATGTTTTATCTTTTTAGAAACGGAGAACCCCTTTACACTGGGCTAAGAATGAAGGTGTTGTAACATTGCTGCTAAGTCGCATGGCGGATATAAATGCCAGAGATTGTGTAGGTATTTGTAATTGTTTTTAAATTCATATTTTTACCCTCATTTTTGTACATACATGGATATTAGTGAAGAGCTTGGCTTATCGTAAACGGACCAGAGAAATATCCTCCTCGAAAGATTTGAATGACAGGATTCAGATTATTTATTTTATTCATTTATTTATTTTTTGGCTCAATGTATGACAGACTGCAAATCAGATTATATTCTTTGGCTCTGACAGAAAATGCACTTCAGATTTTTTTTTCTCTTAATTACTTCACCAAGTACAATGGTCATACTGTCATTGCTGAAAAGCAAAAATATTATGTTTAATTGAACTATTTGTCTTTGGCGAATTTTTGCGTTTTTTATGAAATAAGTTTTTATAAAATTAGCACATAGTTTATTTAAAAAACCTTGACTTCTTGCAGTTTTACTTTTAACTTTTTTGAAAACGTTTAAAGACTTGTTTAACAATCTAAAAAAAAAAAACACCAACAAACGCTGCAACAAATATTATTTCCGACTGGTTACTACATATTGATTTTATCTAAATCTTATTAGAAACTTATTAATTTTGTACAATTTTACACACACACACAAACGCGCACAACCTTTATGCTGATAATGTGATAATGGTTTATAATTTTGCATGGACTGATATATTTGTTTTTGATTTATTACAATTTTGCTTTTATTGTGCTGAAATACTTGCAATACGCATAGGGACTGCAAATGGTTATTTTTACAGTTTTACATTGTTGTTATTAACAGGACGGCAACACTCCACTACACAGAACATGCGCACACGGATGGTACGATGCTGCGAAGGCGTTACTGGATGCCGGGTGCGACACTATTATAAGAAATGCAGTAAGTCAACAAAAACATTTTCATCTAAATTTGCCATATTAAAATTTTAGAATTAGGTTCAAATCAACAATGTACTTATTTTTAGTAAATGAAAACAAAATATACTACTACTACTAATAATAATAATAATTATTATTATTATACAAATATAATAATCAAAAATAAAAATTAAAAATAAATACTAATTAAAAAAATAAAAATAAAAAATTCTGCATAATATTGAATGTTTTAATTTTATATAGAAAATCAAAAGCAGCAGAAGAAATCCTCATTTTCTAGTACATATTTTCTTAGTGTCAGAATTGCTATGGCAACCAGATTTTAAATGAGATCATTATTTTTTTTTATTGACTGTTGATATTGTCGACGAAACAATTCTACAAAGAAACCATTTTATTATTTTGCGACAGAATCAGAATATTCAATCAGTTTCAATAACATAAAATAGTCAAGGAGCTTACAAGTTTCGTTTAAAATCAAATACTTTTTTCAGAGAGGTGAGACACCAATGGACGTGGCTAAAGATAATGAAATGCATAATATCGTGGAACTGTTAAAGGTAATAATAACACACACACACACACACACACACACACACAGAGAATAGAACTGAAAACACCGTACAATTAATTAAAGATAACGATTCAGATTCTTCTTTAATTAATTTAGGAAAAAAAATTAAATTTTTATACCAGAAAATTTCTTGCATTTAGGTAATCATTAATTGGAATTATCAATTTAGCATTAAAAATTTAGAAAATGTATGAAAGTTAAATCATTGAGTTAACTTATTTCTCTAAGTGAAAGTAAATTATGTGTGCGCAACACTATATCAGACTGCTTAGGTTGCTCAATGGTAGACTGTCCTCCATGAAAGACTACTATCTGCTTGCCTAGACTTAGAGATCGCAATTCATTATAAACACAAATACCTGTTAAATTTTGATGTGCCACACGTGCACATTTCAATAAATCAATCCTAATTTTATTCAAAAGAACTTATCATTGTAATTTTAATTTCTATTTCAGAATCACCATGTCGCTTCAGGTATGTAAACATTGATTTGTTTGTATTCATTGGCAAGCAAGACCTTTTTTAGTATCTATAGCCCATTGCATCTTTTAACTTTCTACTTTGTGTAGTATCTTCTTTGGTAACTCTTACAGTGCAAGTTGGTTCACTGCATCTTTTCATATTTCATATTTGGGTACATGTTATATGAAATTGGTTTCAAAGACTAAATGCGTTACACAAATTGTTTTGATAAAAACTTATAAACAAAAACTTCATTAAGAAAAGGATATGAATAAGCAAGAGATAAGTTTGTCTAAAATTGATTTCACCTGTGTGAAAATATTTCTGGACCTTTTACCGCATAGATTAAAAGTATCAGTAATTTAGGTCACTTGGTTAGTTTGCTTGTTATATGGTGATACTCACGGCTACTCTAATGAAACACAAACATGGTACTCATGGCTACTCTAATAAAACACAAACATGGTACTCACGGCTACTCTAATTTAACACAAACATGGTACTCATGGCTACTCTAATTAAACACAAACATGGTACTCATGGCTACTATAATTAAACACAAACATGGTACTTACGGCTACTCTAATTAAACACAAACATGGTACTCATGGCTACTCTAATAAAACGCAAACATGGTACTCACGACTACTCTAATTAAACACAAACATGGTACTCATGGCTACTCTAATTTAACACAAACATGGTACTCATGGCTACTCTAATTTAACACAAACATGGTACTCATGGCTACTATAATTAAACACAAACATGGTACTTACGGCTACTCTAATTAAACACAAACATACCAGTCGGATCTATTTAAGAGTTCTTTCTTTTATTCTTTGTAATTTTAAGATATTCCCGTTGAAATACGGAACATGAATGACACATCAGTAAAAATGTTTTGTGATGCATTGAAAAGTGGAAAACGAAGAATTTATGAAATTCGGCTAATGGTAGTTGGACATTTTGGAGCTGGTAAAACGACATTTACAATGGGATTATTACAAGACAATGTTCCTACAAACAGGATCCATAGTACTGATGGTATTGAGATATATATTGGACGGTGTATTGTCGACTTAGAAACAATGAAATGGATATACAAAAATGAAAGTAAGTGCAGTTACACCTTGTTATATTAACCCCTATATAACCTTGCAATCTCTCAAATTACAAAAGCATTTTGAATTCCTAAAGCGTATTACTTTAATGTTGCTTTTTTAAGTTTCCTTTGTTCTATAATCAATGCAAACCTTTTAATTAACCAAAATATGATTGTATATGAATAAAGATTTTATACAGTTTAGTGTTTTAAGAGCTGAGTACAGAAATCTAACGAAAGAATTTTCAGAATGTAAAGTATTCTTTTGTCTATAGTAAACACATTGTCATCATCTATATACTGATATATAGGTTGGTTTTTTTTAATTTTTTCTAAAGCATTTGAAGAAATTAAGGATATTTTAAAAAAGATGGCTGATGTTTTACGTCAGATAAAGGAGGGCGACTTAAATTCAAAGGATAACAAAGGTTCAACAACTAAAACACTACCCGAAAAGACAGACAACAAAACGTTGGCACCTGGAATGGATACTGTTGACGGTATCCCCAATGGACCATCTCCACAAATTTATGATACAGTTGACTCCTCCTCTGGGTTTGACACTGTAGACTCATCTGTTGGATTTGACACCGTTGATTCATCTGTTGGTTTTGATACTGTCGACTCATCTGTTGGGTTTGACACTGTCGATTCAGGGTTAATCAAAATTTCTATTAGTGAAAATGTAGAAGACAACGAGGACTTCGAATTGCAAAATTCATCTTCATTACTCACTGCAAGGACGTTGAAAAGACATACCAGTCATACACCAGAAGACTTGTTAAAACAAACACTAGAACACGCAAAAGAAAGGAAGGAAGTTAGAAACTGTGCTCCGGTTCAAGTGTGGGATTTCGGTGGTCAAGCAATCTTTTACACAACACATCAAACATTTTTATCACCTCGATGTGTCTACACGCTTGTGATTGACGTCAGCAGGAAGTTAGTCGACCTTGTTGATGATACTGATCTTAATCCTGGAACGATGATGAAATCCAAAATTATAGGTAAGACATGTATCTTGCAAACATAAGGCATAATATAAACATAAAAATTATCTCAGTAGAATATTTATGTGATAAAACAAAAATTTCTATTTATCTTATATATTTTTAGGATCAAGTAGGAATATATTATAGGGTCTGTAGTTTATGTTGATTTTTTCCATTTAGTTTTACATCCAAGAAATAAAAAAAGTCCCCACGTTTCTTTGAATATATTTCAAAATATCATTGATTAATAAGTCATTTGACGGATTTTTTTTTACCATGCTTGTTGCACGTGTACGTAAATATTCACAAAATTAACACGAGCTCTAGTGCAAAATTTACATCTGTCGATTTTTCAATAATATATAGCAACTTGTTCTGTATCTCAAGTAACAAACAAATTTGAAGCTAACAGCAGTTTATGCTAAATAATGCAAAATTCTGTTCTATATTTCAAATCTTTCACGGTAATTTCAAACATTTTGCACCATGTGTAAATTTAATTAACTGTTCAAACTCTAAATGTAAGCTTGATGCCTGCTTAACTATATAACGAAATATATCACGGTTCATTGTTACATTTTTATACTTATGTTATTTTTAGAATTTTTAAGATTTTGGGTCAATTCGATAATTAGTTATGCACGAGGTCAGAAGCGAGGATTTCCAAAAATATTTATAATTGGAACACATATTGACCAATTACCACAGGTAACATTGTTTTTAATTTTCATAGAACTTATAATATATAGAAACAAATACCAGTTAAATTTTGATGTGCCAGATGTGAACATTTCGGAAATTAATTCCTCTTCAGTGACAATAAGACCTAAACGTTTGATAGAAAAAAACATAAGCCAAACAGTTGAAAACAATGAATCTAAAATTATATAAATTTAGATAAATCTAAATCCAGCTAAGGAATGCTTTGCATGAGGGAATAAACCTTAGTTTTAAATAAATTTCAAATTTTAGACGGCTGAAAATTTTGCTAAATGGTACATTTTCTGACAGCACAAAGTACTGTCTACTGAGTTATGGATCCCCTTTGGGTAATGCGATAATTTATCCAGTTGACATTCATAGTTTAGTGTACCGACACCGCGATCCACCTCTCTAATTGTGAAAGAATTCAAAACTTTGTAAGCGAAATCAGAGCTTATACTTCGTAATAGCATATCAAATAAAACAAACATACCAGTCTGTGTCAAAATAAAACTAGAAATAACGAAAACGAAGCTAGGAAATTAAACATAAAACGAGATTACTTGTTTTAAACTGTCATATGGGCTAGTACAATTGTGTTATGGTTCAATGTTCAGCGATTGGGTTAAATACTATCCAAAACTATCCAAGTTATTTTCTAACGATTTGAAACTTCAACAGAATAATGAACTTCATTCTTTGGAAAAAAATTAACAAATGCGATGTTCTGTTTTCATATAATTGCAGCATAATAGGAAGAAAATTTTAGAAGAATTATTTTTGGAAATAAGAAGAGAGTTCATGAATCATCCTGCATCTGAACACTTAGTCATCGACCCAAGATTTTGTCTAAATGCCTTGGACCGTGATGATCCAGGGTACAACTTTATCAAAGCGGAAATTTTGCGAATAGCAAAATCACAGCCTTATTGGGGAGAGGAACGTCCGACGTCGTGGCTTCCATTAGAAGAAGTGTACAGCAGCTTAAGGAAGAACGGTGTTAAAATAATATCTATACAGGACACAATAGCTTTAAATAAAGCTAGTCCAGTACATGCTATTCCAGAGGACCAACTTAATTATTTCCTACTCTTCCAGCACTCACTGGGAAATATTCTGTATTATGACGAAGAGAGTCTTCGAGACTTCATCATTCTTGATCCAAGGTGGCTGATACATGCTCTAAGGTCAATAATAACCGCAGAGAGGTTCTGCAAAAATGATGTTATAAAAAGTAGAATATGGACATCGTTGTCTGGTGAAGGTATTATTTATATCACAACATTGCTTCAACTATGGCGTCGAAAGGAAAATGAAGAATTTTTCAAAAATAAAGACCATTTATTAAAGGTGCTGGAAAAATTGGACTTGTTAGCAAAGCCAAAGTTATATTCAGTAGAGGGTAATGATATAGAAGGCACGTTCTATTTTGTTCCATCCATGCTGAAGGAAGGTATAGTGGGTAAAAAGATAAACGACTTTATTCCAAAACACAGAACTGCCACCTTTTTTATTGTGTTCAAAAGAAAATTTCTTCCACCTGCAATATTTCAACGGTTGGTGGCTGCCTGTTTGACTATGTGGCCACTGCTTCAATTCCGAAAAGAAAATGCGTTATTTTCTGGTTTCGTTGGTTACAAACTCGATAGCTACCACCATTTATTTTTACAAATGGAAGATCACAAAATAATTGTCAGTATTTCTCATGTCCGACTTTACAAAGGACTCTGTCACATGTTATGTACCGGAGTAAGATGTTTCGTTACTTCCGCCCTCTGCCGATTGGTGGACACATACAGTGGTAACTCATGTGAGACAGACACGTCTAAAAATGACTTAATATTTGATCTCCACGTACCATGCTGTCACCATCATTCATGTTGTCTAATCAAACTAGATGAACTGATGGCAGTCAAACCTCTTTGTCAACATCATTATGAAAGTGGTTCAGCTGAATTACAAAGATATATCTGGTTTTATAACGAGGTAAGACTTTTAAGACTTATGTCAGTTTCAGAATTCATAGTCGATCAAATTCATAACGTTTACAATGCATTATAATTGTTATTATTCTTTTCTAATAATTAATGGGTATCTTAACGTGTCAGTTCAACATACATTTTTAAGCTGCACTTTTGGTAAATTATGAACAAATGTCTTTTGTTCCCTTTATAATCAGCTTATAAAGAGAGTTAAAACATATAAATAAAATTGGTTTAATTGTTGTAAATTTGAGCGTCTTAATTTTCTGGGACGTTGATACAATGAATAATTTTGTTCGAAATCTTTCAATGTTTTGTGCATTGTATCTCGACGGTTGATAGACTTATGTTTAGAACAAAAATCAGGGTTATGTCCCTTTTTACATTATAATTTTATTACAAATCGGTAGCTTATTTATGTTTATGTTTTTTGTGGAATTTTAATTTTGAAATTCATTTTACACATTTTAATTTAGATGCCGGATTCCATGAAAAACAGACCATGTGACAAAAATTGTAACGGTATGTTTACTGATTAATTTTTTGTAGATAGTCTTATTGTAGCTTCAAATCACTAGTGGATTTTAGGATCAAATTTAGTAACTTTTTTTATTTTTTTAAATAGTTATAAATCCTCTTCTCCCATTTCTTTAATTAAAACAAATACCTGTCTCTAAGTGCTGAACGAACATTAACGTTCTGTTCTATGTTGTTTACTTTTTAACGCCGCCTTTACATCCGATCAAGTGGTCAAATTACGTTGTTTGCATAAAATCATTGCCAGTTTTTCTTTTATATTTTTAATTGATAATGGCATATGTTTTAATATGGAAGTAAATTATATGGTCAGTCTTCCAGGTTAATTGAATAAATTCGTGTAAATGTTAATATAGGTGTATAGTTATATTTATTTGTTGCAAATGTGCAATTTAAAATGAAAAATCTAAGTCTATGGAACCCTATCCTTCTCGATAAATAAAAAAGGGAGTTTTGAAATAATGCATTATCACTTCATTACAACCAGCTTATATCACTTCGTAAGCATGTTTATCATTAAATTATTCCAACGGCCATTTGAAAATATATAAATGCTTGTTATGTGATATGCATGTAACGTTTTTAGAATTTTTTTGTCTTCACTATTTTTACAAAATATGAAAACATTGAATTGATTTTGATACGGTATGGCTTGTTGATTTTTGATTTGGAATTTTAACATTTTAACAGGACCTCCAACAGAAATTCTTGAAAACCGTGTACTGGAAGCTGAATTAGGACGACTGGCTAGAGTTTCATCATCTGCACCATATATGTTATTCAGTGCATTAGATATCCCCGAGGAAAGGGGTGTGGCAATAATCAATGACCACAGGGATAACATCATTGACCAGAAATATTATATATTTTCTGAGTGGTATAGACGTGAAAGATATCCAACTTATAAAAAATTGTTTAGTCTTCTGACAGATGTTGAAGGCAATGTTCACCTGTACTGTCAGGTAAGTTTTTTTTACCTCCTCTTAAAAAACTCGGTAAAGGCCATTGAGGTGTGCAGAGTAATATAATTTTGTCTAATTTACCATGGTTATTGATTTGATTTATATAACCAGAGAGATAAACACTTTCAGTGGAAATAAATGTGTTGCTTATAAACCTGTTTTTTACATATTGACAATGCAACAATTAAATCTTACACATTAGAAATGAACAGAAAATAGATTAAACAATATTAACATTGAATCGGCTCTAGATTTAATGGCGAATTCAATTTTTTTTATTCATACGATTTTGAACCTTGTTAGATATATATTTCACATATACTTCATTTGGTTAAAAACGCTTCAATTAGAATTTGGACACTGATGGGTATGTTTGTGTTATATTTTATTAAATGTAGAATGTCATGTTGATCTGTTCAAAGTTTCTATTTAAATTAAATACAACATTACTACAGAAGTGACCTTTTTTGCATAATAAAAATTATAAAAAACTAAAATTTGTTATTTATGTATTTATTGTTTTACAGATATACAAAGAAGAGTATTCTTCAGGTACTATTTATTCCTATTATCATATTCATCATTCACCCTCTTTTTTAAATGACTGAAAAGAAAAACGTTCTCTTTAAAAACGTAGTTGAGTACAATAAAAAAATAAATAAATTGATTGAGTTAATTTTTTAACAAAAAAGTTAAGCATCACTTTAAATGCTTTCAGGTTCTTTGTTGTTCTAAATTTATATAACATATTATTCATACTATTCATACTTTAAGAAAGAGTATTAATTGAAACGCAGATTTAAATTGCAGTCACAATTGAGAGGTGATTCTTTTAAAATTATTAAATTAACTTTTTATATACATAAAAGATTGCATTTTTCATTCCCTCATTCAAACTTTTTATTAGAACAAAAATGGGGGAGATAAAACATATTTCATACTATTTGAGTTCAATATGTCAAGATGTAATGACTAAGAATTAAGAATTTAATTTCAGGATTTAAGGAAGAGGAATTGGAGACAATACCATCAGACTTGGTACTGGATCGATTGTGTGATAGATTTTGTAAAGAAGCATTCCAGTTAGGTATTGAACTTGGTTTAGACCACGTGATTTTAGAAGCTTTAAAAGAGAAACACCCAGATCCTCTGAAGCGAAATCGTGAGATGCTTCGATTATGGAAGCGTGAAGGCAAATACAGACCTACCATTGGTAAATTAGTGACTGCCCTTGATAATGTTGGTATTTACAGTACTGTCCTTGAGAGTATTAACGAATCGGTAGAAGATGAAGATGATTGGACATGATTAAATTTTCAACGCAAGGACAAGAACCATTTAAAAGAACAATATTTCTGTTCTATTTGTATAAAATGTAACACTGCCAATTACAAACTTTAGCTATGGGTATCATCCGTTTAATGCAGTCAAAATTTGCAAAAAGATTCTTGAGTATACGGCATTATTGCAAACCGGGCATAGTTATTGCTTATCATTTGATATTTTAATGAAATAATGCTTGCATGTATATTGAAAGCATGTATTCCGATACTGTTGTTGAGTATAGGTTCAACTGTATGTTCTAACCTAATAACGCACAGAAATTTATAAGTATTGTCTTTCAACCTCTTCATGTTATGTTTGAGATATGCCAAAAAAAAAATCCTGACAAAGTCCACAACTTTTTATACTGATATTTTACCTAAAACAATCGATTGCTTACAGTTCTGCACTACTTTGCCAAAAGTTTGAATGTAAGATTTAAAGAATACACTAGCAATTTTGTTTGTAATTTATGTATGTAAAGGTGAACCACTGAACTGTTATTAATTAAACAAGTATTTTTGTAAAAAAAAATTATAGTTGGAAACATAATATGTGATTTGCTTAGAAACACTGTTTTCGTCGTTATTTATGCGGTTTACTATTTCAAACGTACTAGCAAATTATTTTGACAATCGTGTATTACACTAGTATAACAATTGCTCGTTTCTGTCTACAGAATTGTGAATAAAAGATTGGCTTATATTGTAATGTTTTATAGAGAAGTTGTCTTGGACAATACTGCTGTATCAAGAAAAAAAATTGAATAACGTTATTGTTGTGTTTTATTCTTGGCATTGTGCTTGCTTTTGTCAAGTCCATTGTTTTTTATGATTTTGGTTGAACAAAATCCATATCACAGTAAGATAATTTTTAAGTTATTATATGTGTGGGTATAATTTATTGATAAATAAATTTTGTTATATATTTTTATTTTTTGAAAATTTATATATTTTATTTAAAATTTTAACATTAAAATTGTCAATCAAAGGGTAAAAGACATATCTTTATTATTTGTCGCTTACATTTATCAGAACGAGACAATGATTCGAGATCTTCTTTATGTGGCTCTAGTATTTTATAGAACTTTTAGTTTCCTACTTTTTTTGTATTTATGGTTACTGAAAAACAGTACCAAAGTACAAAATACTTCTAACTCCAACTTGAATAATATCCCAAAATTCTGGTATGATAATGTTATCTATACAAAAAAAAGTAAAATAAAAACAGATATTGTTTTTTTATTTCCCAACTATAGTAAAACATATATATTATATAATATACAGTAAAAGAGAAAGTAAAACTTCAGTTTTTTAAATTAAAAGAATTGATAAATTACACATTAAAGTTATAACATTATACATTTTATAAATCTTAATAAAATGAATAAATAAAAATATATAATAAATTATGAACCGGTATGTGTGTGTTTGATTAAAACATATACATTTACATTATCAACCTCATCAGTTAAAAAATTATCGACATAACGAAATTTTGATGAAATAATCTTGTCAAACTTCACGTTCACTCTAATGTTCGAATAGTGATCAAGCAGAAAGATAAAACATATCACAGACTTTTAAAACATGTGTTCATGTATCTTTGTGAATGAGGTTAATTTGAGTCTAGTTAAGATTGTCTTGTTGATTTATAAGGGTTGAGCAACGCCTTTTGACAGAAGTGGGCCATTTTCATAGAGTAACAATGCTGGCCATACTACAAAATCGATTTTCTTTCCAGATTGCATGTAAGGTTTAAATAAATCGAAATTAAATTCTGAACCTCTTGTGCAGTCCCATACAAGTTGTAATGGTGGATTCTTAATCCTCATTAGCCAACAAAGCCGTGCGCATTTTGAAGCAAAATCGCAGGTTTTCCTGTAAGATTTAATGTCGAAGTTTTCCTTAAACTTTTCATTCTCATTTAAGCAGTTGTTCTCCAAACGATTTGTTGCCATGGTGATAACATCAATATCTTTATCCTTTTCATCATTTCCTGAAGGATTTTCATTCACCATACTTTCTTTGCCATTTTTACATTTTTTAGTTTCAGCATTCGAATCTGTGTTGCTCCCTAAAACCACCAAATTATGGATTTTATCTTTTTTTACCTTTATATTTTCTTTGATTTTGGTTTTATCAAGTTTATCTGTGTTATCCATCTGTGTCTGATCTGTTTCCAAAATGTTCTGTAGATCATCTAATTCTGCATCGGAAATTTGGTCATCTGCCTCTTCTTTGCCTTTTTGAGTTTTATCTGTTTCTTTATCATCACATTTACCGACTGCTTCAATGTTGTCCTGATTTACATTTGCCTCTCCAGTGTCATTCTGTCTGTGTTTCTCAACATCGTTCTCTGCAATGTATTGTTGTTTCTCATTTATAGTATAAATGACATCATCTCTTCCTTTGTCCTCTTTATCTTCTTTCCTGTCTTTTTTGGACAACAACTCTTCGGAGAAAGGTGCATCGGTATCATCTTTAATATCCGAATCGATTGATCCGCCTTTTGCAAATGTTATAGACCTTGGTAAGGTGTCTCCCAAAATACATAAGAATATCTGGAAGTGTAAATCAGAATAGGTATCTTTTTATGCTGTAGTAAATATAAAATAAATACCTGCTAAATTTTGATGTGCCAAATGTGCACATTTCGGAAAATCATTCCTCATCATTGACACTAGGGGCCGAAAAGTTTGATAGATAAAAAACCAAACAGTTGAAAAATAATTAATCTAAAGTTCCAAAATTATATGAATCCAAATCCAGATAAGGAATGCTTTGCATGAGGGAACAGACCTTAGTTTTAAATAAATTAAGAAAATTAAGACGGCTGAAAATATTGCTATATGGTATATTTTCTGACAGCACAAAGTACTGCCTACTGAGTTATGGATACCCTCGGGGAGTTTTACTCCACCAGCAGCGGTACCCGCTCAGGGTTAGTAAAAGTATAACAAATACCTGCTAAATTTTGATGTGCCAAATGTGCACATTTCAGAAAATCATTCCTCATCAGTAACACTAGGGGCCGAAAAGTTTGATTAATATAAAACATAAGCCAAACAGATGAATAATAATTAATTTAAAGTTCCAAATTATATGAATCCACATCCAGGTAAGGAATGCTATGCAGGTGGGAACAGACCTTAGTTTTAAATAAATTTAAAAAATTAAGACGGCTTATAATTTTGCAAAATGGTATATTTTCTGACAGCACAAAGTACTGCCTACTGAGTTATGAATACCCTCGGGGAGTTTTACTTCAGCAGCAGGGGTACCCGCTCAGGGGTAGTAAATATATAACAAAAACCTGCTAAATTTTGATGTGCCAAATGTGTACATTTCCGAAAATTATTCCTCATCAGTGACACTAGGGGCCGAAAAGTTTGATTAACAAAAACATAAGCCAAACAGTTGAAAATAATTAATCTAAAGTCCCAAAATTATATGAATCCAAATCCATCTAAGTAATGCTTTGCATGAGGGAACCTACCTCAGTTTAAAATAAATTTCAAAAATTAAGACGGCTGAAAATTTTGCTAAATAGTATAATGGAATTAATTGTATAATTTAATGGTTCCAAGATGAGACGTCTAACGAAATTTCAGAGGAGGAGGATTGAAAAGCATGTTGGTTGATTGTATTTTACGTCAGATTAGCAGTTTATTAGCTATTCATGACGTGTCATTATTAAGTTTGATCGGAGATTTCATGTGGTCAGTCATTATGAAATCTATGTACGATTCAGTGCATCTTTAAGCAGGTGAGAAGACGAATGCATACTTTACTATCCTAATAAAACCAAGTACGATTTGTAACTATTTAATTTTCCGGTAAATGTGAATGTCTGGTTTGTGTTGTGTTTCTTCTGCGACCTTATCAACTAAAGAGCTAACACAGGAATTTTTGAAGTCAATTCATGGATCAGTTCTGTTTACAAAGCAAATCAGAATTTTATTGAAAAACAACCTTGGTCAATAAATACTTTATTGAAATTGTCGCAATTTAAAAACAATATGTATACCAAAATTAATATATTAAAATATGAGTATATCTTGCGTATTTTTAATATATAATTAACGCATTACTGCCATGTAACAATGGACAACAATAACAAAGTTAGTATATCTTTTGTATATCTTCTAAGATTTATACATACTTTACATGCGATATATATACACCTATTCACATAAGTGAAGAATCTCACTCTAGGTATGAGACGCTATTACCCTTCTTTGTTTTTATAAACAATTCCTCGGCACGATTTTGTTTTACATTCTCTAGAGAATGAATTCCTTACCTTTTGAACTGATTCACAGAACAATGGTGATACGGTTTTTCTGATATCTTCAAGCTGGTATTTAATTTCGTCTGATATTTCAATCTCAGGATTCACCTTAGGAACAATAAAGCATTGTGATATTAATACTTGCTTTGATAAATGTTCCAAATTTCTTGTCAATATGTAAAATAATATTAATGATAATTTGGTTGGTTGTAATATTTTTAATGTCGCATTCGCCATTTTCACCCATTTGCGACGAGAGCAAAAGTTATTAATCTCTTGGGATTAATCTATAAACAAAGTCGTGCATGCGTGTGATGTGCGAATTTGTAGTATTGTGTGTCGTGTTCTAATACCGAGTGCGCGTCAGTACCCGACACACCATACTACACTAGTCTTGTGCTAGCTCATCGAATCAGTTTGCCGCAAACAATAAAACCAGTCACATTATCCTGGCACCGAGTGAACAAGTCAAACTCTGTCCTAATGCTGGGAGCCCCTAACCTTTCACTCTTAAAGCGGATGCTCTACCACTGAGTCAACGAGACGGTTTTTATGGTGGTGGTGATAGAAAATGATTATGATGAAGATGATATCAATAAGGGGGGGGGGGGGAGGGGGGCGAGCATACAAATGAGGATATGTTTAGGGAGAAGTCTGAGGAGGTTTATGGCGTTAATTATGCATTGCTTCTAGAAAAAAATTTCGAATAAAAAATACCTCTATATCTGGAACCCTTTGTTGAATAACTTCTAAAACTGGTAGATGTGATGGTGATTTGAATATCCATGTTTTATATTTTTCAGCGATGTTGCAACAAAAGCCATAAGCAGTCTACAAAGGAACAAATATTATTTTTATAAGAAGAGAGAAATTTAAAGTATAATGTAAAACGTTGCATTTTAATTTCAATATACTCTCAGACTCACAGTGATTGTGACAATGAATTATGCAAATTTTCGATTGAAAATCAGGTAAACGTGAGAACGGAGTTGCAAAACTAACTAACTTAAACATAGTCAAAACTGAAAATATCTTTAGGTACCTTCTGTTACTTTTAAAGAAAAGAAATGTTGCTGTCAGAAAAACAAATGTTACACCGGAAGTTGCATCCTCTTTTACGTCGTATGTACAAAATTACCCAGCGTTCACCTGATTTCTAACATCTTCCTTTTTACATTAAAGTCGGGCATAAATTTAGTTGTAAATTAAACTCGCGACCTAAACTATGTGATCAGCGTTGATTAATTTAATTACATACTATCAGATTTGAAGCTAAACCTTTAGTCCACGTACCTTAAAAATGTCTAAAATAACAAAGATGGCTTCATTGTCACTAAGACCAGATTCCGTTAGCTCTTCAAATGCATCTGTCCATTCTGTATCGTATAAGTTCATTTAATTGCTCAGCTAGTTTGCTTTCCCTGTTGCTGTCACTCAGGTCCGTAATTCCGGGATTATTTTGTGTGAGCTTTGAGCCAGCAAGTTTACTTAATCTGTAACATTAAGAGAAATATCGTTATACCTCTTATAGGATTTTAGTTTGATTTATTAATTATTTTTAATACTAAGAACTAATTTTTTAAACGTAAAAAAATAATTGGTTGAAAATAAAATTATTAAATTTACACCAATGAAATGACAGTTCATCTATAACCTTCCAAAGAGTTTTTAAGTTTTGTATTATTATTATAATGATTATTATTTATTTTATTATTTATTATTTATTTTATTTTATTCAACTACCTGGATCTCCAATTTTTGTATTTCTTTCTTTCTTAGTTTTCTTTCTTTTTGACAATTTTTCCCGTTTTGCTCAAGCTAACAACGAATTATTCAATTGCAAATACCTAAATACCATATACATACCTCGTTAACAATTCTTCTTTGCTCCGCAACATTTCCTTCTTCTCTAAAATAAATGCTCTTTTTTCTCTCTCTATTTCTTCAATCTTGTTATCTTTAGTTTTAAGCTGTGTGTTATATTGTCTTTTAAGTAGTATACAATGCTTTTTAAGACCTTCATAGTCAGCTTTTACTTTCTCCAGTTCCCAATATTTACCATAAACGTCAAATTTTACTTTTTCTTCTTTTAGTATTAGATTTTGATGCTTCAACTCTTCAAGTTCTATTTCCATATCTGCAACCCTCCTGATACAAATGATTGTTTGTATGAGGTTACATGTACATTTCATATGTTCATTAATCATTTTAATATCCTCTACAATTACCTTTCAATTGTAAATTCTGCTTCTTTTAATTAAGATAATGACTAAAAGAGTGTTACTATTTCAATACAACCAATATTCACCCAGAGAAAACCACCATCCTTCGTCTAATGAACAAATAACATATCTCATCTACGGTTTTGACCCAAGTTTTATTCGAACCTACACGGTAAAAACACTGTCATTCAGTGACGTCATCTCACATCTTTCGTTTTTACAAAATGAAATAGCAACTTGAATCAATTTTACTATTTGTGATTTCAAAAATAAATAAATAAATAAAGAAAGAAAGAAAGAAAGAAATAAAAATAATAGTAAAAAATAATAATAATAACCAACGAAAGCCTTTAGCTTTTAAATTTATTTATTTTTATTTATTTTTTTATTTATTTGTTTATTTATTTAATTCGCCATTCGAGCTATTTGCAATTCTTGAAATGATTGACTATGGCGAAGACCTTAACATTATGGACATACTTGGCAGTCCCACTGGCTTGAGATTACGAGTTTTGCGGAAATTGCCGCATCACCTAGCATAATTACAGTTTATTTCAGTTCAATGCATATCTAATGATCATTGCATGATTACTTACGACACTGTTACAAAGTCTTTCTGAGCGTACAGCCTAAGTCTTTCTTCGTCATGCTTTAATTTTTTTCTGAGTTCACTTTCAATCTGACGGTTACTGGATGTTCTGTTAAAACAATTTTATTTGAATTACAGTTAAGGCTCCAGTTTCACAATCATCAATTATCTAAGATTTACCTCAACTTAAATTCAACAAATATGGCGTTTTTTTTTTTTTTTTTTTTTTTTTTTTTTAATTATAAATTATAAATATCAATTTTTAACCAAAATGTAAATGTTTGAAGGTTGGTGTGATTTTCAAAATATAAATTAATGTATAACTTAAATATTAATAACAATTATTAAGAGTTGTAATCTGTCTTATTTAGCTAAGAAATGATTGTGAAACTGGGAAATGTAATCAAAACATCTCTGTATTTCATTAAATGATGACAAACTTAGTGGAATTTACATTTCTAAGTCGCGATATTTTGTATCTGCTTTAAAGTAACAACAATAAACAGCGGCGTCTGAACAAAGGGGAGTAACTTGATTTGGTTTGTGGGGGGGGGGGGGGGCATGCGAAGGGACTCGTTGCTATGCATTGTCAAAGGCAGGTGATTACAACACAAAATAGTATTTATGTAATTATCCAATAATTATTCGACAAATTAACATGTGATGTACTATAAACATTAAATTTATATATATATATATATATATATATATATATATATATATATATATATATATATATATATATATATATATATATAAAACTATAACATTAATTTTGTTATATATACATCACGACGTTTTTTAAAAAATTTCCGAAAACAACACATTTGAAGATTCGATAATCATATAACATACATTTGACTGATTCCATATTATATTACCTGAAACGGTGTGATACTCACCCATTTTTAGGATACTCTTCAAACTGATTTTCATTATATTGTTGAGGAGATTCTATGTCGTCCATTTTACTATAACAAACTGAAAAATAAAAGATTCCTATAACATTTCTAACACACACACACACACACACACACACACACACACACACACACAGGGGTGTTGTAATGTTGTTTATCGTCGCATCAGCCATTTTTCACCTATTCTCGAAATGATCAAGTTAATTTATTCTCCACGAATTAATCTACGAACATTTTATGTATGCGCGAGATGTTTGAGTGTGTGATATGATCTACCCTGTACCAGCGTTGCTCAGGGTGATTTTTTATGCTAGCTCGCCAGTGCAATATGCATCGGATAAACAAACCAATCCCCCGTCACATTATCCTACTTTTTTGTACGTTGTATGTCCCTTTAAATACGAATACCGGGCAAATATGCAGTATCTCAAATTTGCAAGTCTTAAGTATGACCCAGTGTAAAAGGACTCGGGGAGAGAGAGAGAGAGAGAGAGAGAGAGAGAGAGAGAGAGAGAGAGAGAGAGAGAGACGTCGTGTTGTAACCTTACCAAAGGGAGATAAACATTTGCTATGTTTTACCAATTTAAAACGAAAGTAGTAGGAAAATGTAATAATAATAATAATTTTTATTTGTATTTACATTTCACCTGTAATGTAGTAGAAGTTCAGTGTTCATGTCGTACATGTACACAGCAGGGCACGAGGAAATCGTAAAAGTATATTTTGATTATGGCGACTTCTAATACTAAGCGCGCATGTGTGTGTGTGTGTGTGTGTGTAGAAAAAAGGGTACGTTTCCATACATTTTAGTATTTTGTTACTAAAACGAAATATAAAAGTTTATTGACAACTTAAAAGTCGAAAATTGTATTTATTTATTTATTTATTTATTTATTTATTTACATTAGTACTTAAAAAAATTTATTTATTTATTTACATTAATGCATCAAAATTAAATAATTTACAATATACATCAATATTTATTTATTTATTTATTTATTTATTTATTTATTTATTTATTTATTTATTTATTTATTATATATCCCCTTTTTATGCCCCAGTTTTAAAGATAGGTCATTGCATGGTATTTGCCCGTAACTAAAACTTCTTATAAAGAAAACGTTACCTGGATAAAGCCTTTTTTCAGATTTGAAGTTTCAGTTTCCCGTTATTTCGTCATTCGGCTCTACCATTCAGCTGTGTTTGTGAATTTCGTTAATTGTAACTTGTCCTTGACAAGAAGATATGACTACTGACATTGGTTGACATTCGAGTGATCGATTAAAAGATATCCAGTTGTTTATTTCTTCCGGGTTCATAGTAAACATTGTTTGAAATTCTAGGAAGAGAAATAGATACTATCAACAAATCTAAACCAAGAAGTTAATAATCATGGGGGTTGAACTAGCTGTAGTTGTATGAAAAAAGTAAGTAAAAATATAAATATATATATACTTATGTATCAAAACAAACATTGGTAAATTAACAGTGGGATATTGTGTTATTTTCCTTTGCGGGATTTTGGGGAGACTTATTGTATGTCAAAGTGAAAGTATCGCGAAAATCGATGATTTATATACAGGTATTTTAATATTTTGTACTGTTGATAATAAGTATGATATTTAATGCACGAAAGAAAATAATATTTGATGTAGCATCGTTTAAAATAGTAAATTTAACCTACTTTCGTTTTGATAAAATATGACTGAATTATCTCCCTTTAACATGTGAATTCCAAGTTGCTTTCATTTTTTGTTTCACTTTTGTAATAGATACTTATTTGATATAAGTATATCTATATTCACACACACACACACACACACACACACACACACACCTTGGTATTACGTTACATGTAACAACATCAGATTTATTATCTCATTTTCCGAATCTCTCTCTCTCTCTCTCTCTCTCTCTCTCTCTCTCTCTCTCTGAGACAACTTAATGATGGGATTGTCGATATTTAACAAAGTCGATTTCAACTGTACCGTTATAATTCTAACACGTTTAATTCTAATATTTTCCACACTTTTTTTCATTGCAGATTTTTTGAATGGCCTCAAATTTCCAAAATACAGCCAGGTAATAGCTATAAATTTCTAACATCTTTATAGGTCAAAACTTTTCCACATGGTTGCACATTTTGCTATATACAAATTTACATAACTGACATACATATCTTAAGATTAGTTAACTTAAACCATCCTTTTTACACGTTTAAGGAACTGTCAAAATTCTGCAAGGGACTCGATGGTCTAAAGGGCCTGCTTTCAGATCACAGCGGCTCTTACGCCAAGGTTCGAATCACACTCGGGCATTCCCTTGCTAATGTAAGATAGTTTGTCGGTGTTTTTTTTTTTTCGTGCTTTCCGGTTTCCTCCACTATTCCTGAAACTGACCGCCTTGATTTAAGTAAAAGAATCTTCACTTTCACAGTACAACTCAACTTAATCTCAAAATTCTGCACAGAAACGTATATTTATAACATACGATCGCGCATGGTTTTCAATGAATAAATCATATATAATTGTATCCCTCGTACAGTTGAGGTTCCTCCATGGGGGCAGGTTAACCCCTTTGAGTTATTATTGATCTCAGGATCATTGATATATAGGATTAAAGACACCATAAATTTCATGGTCTAAACTATGTTTCCATAAATTTAAAATTACTAGTAGCCATATTTCAAAAATTTGTGAAAATATATTCTTTTTTAAAGAATTTTCTCACAAATTTGCCAAAATACGTTACTGTTTGAAATAATTTCTCAGAAATTAGAAGCCAATGGCGATTTTGGCTACCAAGAATGGAAACATAGTCTGAATTGTATATGATCCGTATAGTGGTTGTATTAAATAGTCGATGATTCGAATTCCGAAAGATAAAAACGTCTCTCGTCGTCTGGTTTCAAACCTCTTCGGCATCGAGTAATCTTCCGAGATAATCCAGTTTATTCCACCATTAAAATTTGAAACTCAGTATCAGAAATTAATCTTGATTGGGGTGTTAAACGCTTTTACTCGAGCAGTCCGTTCGAAAACAAAAATAAAATAAAATAAAATAAAATAAAATAAAATAAAATAAAATAAGATAAAATAAAATAAAACAAAATAAAATAAATAATTTATTTATTTATTTGTAAAACCCGAGAGGCATATGTGTGCATTTACTGCTTCTGTTCAGTAGTTACAGTTATTTTTGCTAGATGCAACTTTGATATGTCAATCACATGTGTCAAAACCTTAGGATTGTGTTTTGTGACGTTTAAGTCTTTATTTTTTGTTATTCGCCGTAACGAAAGAATCATCCAATACATTTTGACTGTCACCATATGTCGGGTTACCATACAAGTCTAGCACAAATTCTTGCAGCTGCATATCTATTGAGCGCATTGACACTCGACCATTTTGCTGTGCAATGGTAGAGTTATAGGTATTGTATTTATTGTTGGGCATTTTGTGAATTTCTTGAGATTTAATTGGGTAATAAGAATTTGATTAAAATTTACATCACCCCGTGATTTTGATCATAGATAAGAGTCATAAGGTGACATTTATATGAGTGATTGACATTATTAAATGTCACATGAGCAGGAAATTTGCGTACGAGGCTCAAAAGCAACGTAAAAATTAATTTTAAAAAACTCGTTTGTTCGATTTCAATAAATGACAAATTTTAAAGGGTGTTTAAAATTAGTCGTGTTTACAAACAGACGTCACCCACCAGAATTATTCCTTTATACAATATTTACTGTAGTTTTATAGATGTCAACTGTTGAATTGGTCTATTTCTTTAGTTGACAATACGGACTGTCACCTTATGCGAGATTTTATGTTTATATAATAGTACTTAAAACGTAAAGGCCGCCATGACGGTGTAAATCTATTTCAATTACAGAATTGCAAGTTAAACCACTTATACACAATAACAACCATACCTTCTTGTTTTAAAATATGGTACAATAACTAAATCAAGAATAAACTTAGATTAATGTCTCTTGAAAAAAGACCACTACGGTTACTCAGTTGGTAGAGTGCTCGCTTTGTATGTGGGATGTTGGGATTGGAACCCCGGTCGGGTCCGACCAAGATTTAAAAAATGGTAGTGACTGTTCTTTCGCCAAGCGCACGGTATTTAGAAATGAAAGTCACGGGGTCCTTCGGGGATGAACTTTAAAATCTATGCCCTTGTCAGGGCTGGCATGAAACGCTAATGAAACACCCCTTCGAATTGTCATAAGTGCACTGCAAAGGTGGAAATTCCTAGCGATTCACCTGTAGTTGATGACGTGTCGATATAAATGAAATATTTTTGATTGGATCATAAAACCTTTAAATCAATCAATCAATCTTTAAAATAACTCGTAACACCAACTAATAAAATGTTAACATTCCAAATCACATGCAAAAGCTGACGCTGTAAATTCAAAAGTCTGCGTATATCTGCTATGAAAATCAAAAATTCGTCCTGTTGAGACCCAGCGATAAACACAAGTAACGATAGCTTCCAAACGACGTTTTGAATAGAATGATTAAAGACAACGAAAGTATCATTTCTGAAAGCCTGGTATCTATGACAAGCGTTTAACTTCATATAGTATTTATATGCATTTGTTTATCCTTGAACGATTTGAACGATAACAGGATCTTTAAAAAGCTATTAATTTACTTGCACCCAAGCGTATCCTCATCTTATTATAATGAGGCTTTTCTACGATATAAAAAGAATTTACTCATCGTATCGCACAGAAGTTCTACCATACGACTTTTTATTAAATAAATAATAAGTGGTTGAACTATTCTATTTCCTACATTCAGTAACCTGCGAACCGAGCCAATTGGCGGAAGACTTAATTGTCTAAAATTGTTAATATTGTCAATCAGTTAATAACCGCGGATATATATATTATGTGTGTGTGTGTGTGTGTGTGTGTGTGTGTGTATTCATTTGCCTTTTGAAATTCCTATAGCTGCAAGCTTGAGAGTCGTTCCGTTTATAATTGACTATAAACGATAAAAACCTTGTCATTTCGTGTATGAATACATATAAAATGCAATACACAATCCGGAACTATGTGTACATAACCATAATCAACAAACATGGCTATCACGTCACTTTTGTTTATTGTCTAGACAAGCTTGAAAAACGCATCTACGAAATTTTACAAGTCAAGGTTCAATGGTTAAATGTACAAAATATAAAACAAAGAAACTAATCAAATAAAATTTTAATAACATACATAGGCATCTGGATGATATTCACCCTTATGTTGACATTGTGAGAGACAGAGTTTAAAAAATCAAATGGTGTTTTTGATGGCCTGTTGAAAGAACAGATAAGAACTGGCCTGTCAAAACCATCAATTCACAAAAAAAAATAAAATAAATAAATAAATAAATAAATAAATAAATAAATTCTGAAACAATCAGAACTTGTAAAAATTTATTCCTACTTGGCAAAGCTGCTACATCCTCTTTTATTTTGAGACAATGTGTAATGATGCAACTTGTCAATTAATGTTGTCTCGCGGGATGTAAATTTCAAGTGATGTAAATTTCAATTGAAATTAGATTCACGCATGTATGTCACATCCAGTGAAAATTGTCCGTTTCACATGCTGTGTTTGTTAATCGAAAACACCTGAAAAATCAGTTACAGGCTTTTATAATTAATATACTAGGGATACAGTTGCAATTCCTCAAAACCATTATACATGGTTTGAGTACTACAAAACTCCTTGCTAGACTTGAAACGGTCATTTTCTAATTTTTGAGAGATAATTGCACCGTATCAAGCGAAGAGAATAAGTAAACTCACTGCTTTGCTGTCTAACATTTGAACGATACCGAGAATGAAGCTCAGCACATAATGTTCGAGTGAATCTCAACCTAACAATGTCGACATTCCATGAAAAACTCCCGGTAAATCCATGTCTACGCTCACATATCCCGACGCAGATTCGAAACCCACCAGCATCGCCTTTGAAAACCATCCCTCTGCACGGTTTCCTTCGTTTTTTAGATTCACATACATGTATTTCACTTCCGACATATATTTAGCAATCTTTCAATGCAAATAACACTTATACTCCAAACTTCTTCGCAAATTCTTCCATAATATTGAAAAAGCGCCACACGGGTCTACCAGATTTTCGACCGAAAAATAGTGCACAAATAACAACACATTTATTGTTGATATTCAATTTATTTATTTTTATTATTTTATATCTAATATTCTTAAAAAATACATCATGTTAATGAAAAATGGAGGAGATGCATTCACAATACCTGATAACACTATTATTTTTCAAGCCAAAATCCCTCGTTGTTACCCCACACCAAAATAGTCCGGATTAATAATGTGTCGCTCTCGGTCTAAAATTCAGCTGTTGCGTCTACTGGACTCCTCCCGATGTGCCTGTGTTATAGATGGGAATTGTTTATTCTTAAAAATAATGAATAATTAAAAACATTTAACGAAAATATAACAATTAAACATTCAAAATGATGTTCATTGTCAGTATGAAGGCAAAAAAATTGCAAGACATTTTTTTTGTCTCATGGGACACGCCAATGCGCGTTATTCAGTTTATATACTATTTACATGAGGCAATTAAACAAAATTCTAAGGTTTTGACGCACGTGTTCCTTCGAATTACTTCTGGCGAATAATAAAATAGTTCGATAATCATTAATGTTTATGAAACACTCGTGTTTTCAACATTTGAAATTTTAATTTAATTTTTTATCTTCATTTTTTTTTTCAGTGGTAGACCTGGCTCAGCACAAAGAACGAATTGGAATCGGGAATGGGATGGTTCATCTGTAGACCCAGTGTAAATATATTTGTTTACAAGGGAATTGTATTATAGGTTTAATAGAAGGTTCATAACATCAAACCAAAAAAAAAAAAAATTCCAACTTATATAAATATTAAGACAAAGAACCGTGGTCCTTAATCTTTAATATATAATAACATATAAATTATGCCTTGACTGAAAGTGCAGTTTTTATTTCAAGGATTTTTTTTTTTTTTTTTTTAATATTTCTGCTATAAAGCCGATTTTAGAGTTATGTAGTTTTGGTAAGATAAAAAATACACTTAAATCCTTTTGAACTTATAAACAAATGTATGACTCTTCCGTTACATTCAGTATTTGTATGAAGACTGTCTTGTTTTTTTTTTAATTGCAACAGAAGAGGGCCGAATTATGATAATATAACAGGGACACCGATCAACAAAAGTGCAACTGCAGGACCAAATAAGCTATATCCTACGCGGATTAATGTTGTTATGCAGCAGCCAGTTGATGGCAGTCACTATGGAAGCACAGTTCTAACTGCAAATGAACAACAAACAAAATTGAGGTATATAAATAAACGAGTTTATGGTAAAATGTCATTACTTACAAGCATAGGCTAATCAGGACCCTTAAAAAGTTTTATGGTCGTCATCACAATATTGTTGATAAGTATGTAGTCACTGTATCCCAACTTATACTGGATATATTTGACTTACCATAGTTCTTTGATCTGTTCATTCTCAAAATTGACTTGCACGTGACGGGTGTAGCTAGCTAGAAAGGAGGTGCTTACCCTTCCGGAGCATCCGGCCTCACTTCCTTGATGGAAGTTCACGTGTATAACATATTTTGCCAGTTTGCAAAGTTTTTACTTTGTTTTTGGGATTGTGATGTGGACACGGACTGGTATGTTTGTTTTATTATTACATTACTGAAACTTAACTGTAGTAAGTAACTTGTCCGTAAGTTTTCGTTTTCTATAAGGTCTTGTGTTAACCAAATTTCTTTATATTGTATAAAGCAGTCATAATTCCATTTTTATGCATGTAGCCATTTTCTGTGCTGTCAGAAAATGCACCATTTAACAAAATTTTCAGTCGTTTAAAATTTAAAATTTATTTAAAACTAAGGTTTGTTCCCTCATGCAAAGCATTCCTTAGCTGGATTTGGATTTATATAATTTTGAAACTTTAGATTCATTATTTTCAACTGTTTGGCTTATATTTTTATGTATCAAACTTTTCGGTCTTAGTGTCACTGATGAGGAATGAATTTCCGAAATGTGCGCATCTGGCACATCAAAATTTAACTGGTATTTGTATTATATATTTACTACCTCTGAGCGGGTACCGCTGCTGGTGGAGTAAAACTCCCTGAGGGTATCCATAACTCAGTAGGCAGTACATTGTGCTGTCAGAAAATGCACCATTTAACAAAATTTTCAGTCGTTTAAAATTTAAATTTATTTAAAACTAAGGTTTGTTCCCTCATGCAAAGCATTCCTTAGCTGGATTTGGATTTATGTAATTTTGAAACTTTAGATTCATTATTTTCAACTGTTTGGCTTATATTTTTTATGTATCAAACTTTTCGGTCTTAGTGTCACTGATGAGGAATGAATTTCCGAAATGTGCGCATCTGGCACATCAAAATTTAACTGGTATTTGTATTATATATTTACTACCTCTGAGCGGGTACCGCTGCTGGTGGAGTAAAACTCCCCGAGGGTATCCATAACTCAGTAGGCAGTACATTGTGCTGTCAGAAAATGCACCATTTAACAAAATTTTCAGTCGTTTAAAATTTAAAATTTATTTAAAACTAAGGTTTGTTCCCTCATGCAAAGCATTCCTTAGCTGGATTTGGATTTATATAATTTTGAAACTTTAGATTCATTATTTTCAACTGTTTGGCTTATATTTTTTATGTATCAAACTTTTCGGTCTTAGTGTCACTGATGAGGAATGAATTTCCGAAATGTGCGCATCTTGCACATCAAAATTTAACTGGTATTTGTATTATATATATACCATTTAGCCAAATTTTCAGCCGTCTTAATTTTTTTTAATTTTTATAAAACTAAGGTTTGTTCCCTCATGCAAAGCATTCCTTAGCTGGATTTGAGTTCATATAATTTTGGAACTTTAGATTAATTAACTGTTTGGCTTATGTTTTTTATCTATCAAACTTTTCGGTCTTAGTGTCACTGATGAGGAATGATTTTCCGAAATGTGCACATATTGCACATCAAAAATTAACAGATATTTGTGTTTTATACATATATACCTGAGGAAACATAAAATATATATTTTTGGGCAAATTGAATAAAAAAGAGATTGCTTACCTTATACGAAACGGACCTGTCAAAAGTTAAATATTAAGTAAAAGGACTAGTGCGGAATTAGCAGCTAGTCCTCACCACGTTGTTAGTATATCTTGGTCTCTCGTTAGCAAATTCTACCGGCCAATCGACCAGTTGATTACTCTCTAGTTTCATCACTTACTTGTATTATGGCGTTGGTTTTGATCTTCACTGGTGTTACATGTTGAATTAACATGGACCGGTATTTGATAAAATATATTTCTTCTTTTTAAACTACATAGTGGAATAAACGTCTTGTAAAGAAAAATAGTTCAGTTAATATTTGAATTTATTTATCGTGTACCATTTTTGTAACTTTTTAAAGAGACTGTTGGAACGATTCATTGCATCTGATGAACATTTTGCTAACTGATCCTAATATAAATAATTTGGTGCTAACAGAGAAACCCAAATTATTGAGCGAAATGTTAACAGAGGAAAATCCAGAAAAATTATTCGGGTTTGTATCTGATTATAATCTTGAATGTTTTAATTACATTTATATTTAAACGAACCAAAACTCACATGTGTTTCTTTAAAGTTATAAGATGTTTGAAACCTGCCAAAAAATATTAACTGTATTTGACATTTCATATATACTTATTAGCTGAACAATTCCAAACAAACTGGCATGAAATAATTAGTGTTTGAGTCCTTTTGTGTGGAATATGCAAAATTTACAATCTGAATTTTATCGGTTTACACTCATGAAACTATACTCATTATATTTTTTAAGTACAATCAAATCTAGAAAAAGTATGCCACTTTTTACACTCTTAAAAGTGACAAAACGCAAAGTGTGTTTTCGTTCAAGTTTTGAAAGAAGAACAATGATAACGCAAATTCATTTAAAAAATATAAGACAAAGTGTTTGAAATGTAAAACGATGCTAATGTTGTTAGAGATTTTTGAGAACTATGCTGTTTATAATAATTTAAAATGTGTCTTTGTTTATAGTTGATAAAAATTAAAAGATTAAAATCTTCATCGTTTACTTTTGTAGCTGGATTCAAATGTTTATGAATGAAAATTTAGAATTAGTACAAGAAATATATCAGCTCATTAAAATTCTTAAAGTACAATAGTAAGTATTAATCACTAAATTTCTTTTTACTCATTAAATGGATAAATAGATGCTACAATGATTTGGTTTGAGGGATGTAATTTTTAAAAATATTTATGAAATATTTTTATCAGACATGAAATAATTCTATCTTTCTTTTCCTCAATGGAGAAAATTTAACGTATTTGAGTACCACATACTGCGTTATTAAACCCTTATAGAGTCCCTTAATACGAGAATCAAAAACAATTTTAGACAAGTCTCGTGATGGTACTTGTATTTAAAGACATCCTAAGTACAGCCCTAGACTGTCCTCCCTTTTTGAACTAAAAGGAAGTGTCTTTAATGTGCATTACCCTAGACTGTCATCCCTTTTGGAACTCAAAAGAGGTGTCTTCATTGTGCATTAAAGCATTGTAGGTACTTCGGTTCTTTGTCAAATCCGAATGACCCAAAACCTACATACTGTTTGTCAACAAAATCTAGACAATTACACTGATTTCCTGGTTTTAAAACACTGGAATTTTTATCTCTAGAAATCTAGCTTTACAATCTAAAATTTTGTCTAAAATGTTTTATTTTGTACCTTTGGTAAAACTATCCAAGCAATTATCGTCTGTTACGTCAAAAGGCAAATTTGTCATATGATGCCTTTCAAGGCAGTTTTTGTTCATGTTTCAGTTGTTTTTATACCCCAAAGTCGGATAATAATCATATGTATTGATGTACGGGGAATACAGATTCTAAACTAATTATACTTTCCGTCAAAGGTCTTTCACTCATTTCCCTCTCATTTATAGCCCAAACAGGTATTTATACTTTAACAAAACGCTGATCTTAAAGCATATCAAATTCTCACCACACACACACACACACATACACACACACACACACACACACTTCAGTAAACATTTACATTTTTGTATTGTTTCTGTCCTTTCAAATGTATTTTGTTGCTAAGTACAGAAGTTTTATTTTATTTTGTTACAGAGTTTAACTTTGTTGAAAATAATCACGTGCAAATGAATTTGATAGACTACGAAACATTCAATTGAGACAAACCAAAAGCGTTGTTTATACACCTTCGAAAAAAATCAAAGGAATTGAATACAAGTTTTAATTTTAAAATGCAGCTACATATATACAATACATACATTTACATATTTCCTTTTGATGATTTTGTTTAGGCGTAATGTTAACATTTTTAGTTATTTTTCAAGCTTTAGTAAAACATAACGAAAACGAGAAAATTTCAAAATCTATAAGCTGGTTAATTGTAAATATTTAACAAAAATACATTTTCGATTTTGCTGTGCCATATGTGCACATTTCATAAATTCATTCCTCATCAGTGACACTAGAGGCCAAAAAAGTTGATAGATAAAAAGATAATCGAAACATTTGAAAATCAAAATTTAACTGGTATTTATGTTATATATTTAATCCAAAGTTCTAAAATTATATATTTCGAATCCAGCTAAGGAATGCTTTGCATGGGAAAACAAACCTCAGTTTTAAATAAAACTTAAAAAAAATTAGACGGCTGAAAATTGATGCCTAACTTATTAAAATTATTATAAACCAACATTTCTCTTTCAGCGTTGGAATGTGACAAAAATTTGGCAAATAATCTCTATTATCTGGATTTATCTGTCTTTTCTTTCCAATAACATTGAAATTCTCAAAAATATTGTTTCCTCTTGAAAGAATTTTTCGTAGACTTTTTGTTTATTTTACCATATACCGATTACACAACATGTTATTACTTTTAGGCTTGGCTTATAATCTCTCTGATCAAAAGTTTGTATAAAACCACACATATATTGTAATTAATAAAAGCAATGAGATATTGTTATTTTCTTTTACAGTTTTGTATCTAAGCTGCGCAAACCAGAATTAACATATATTGAACAATCTTGGAATACATGGATACGAAACAGCCGTAAATATCTTCCTGACCTAAGACGGTATATCATTATTATTTTATAAACTTTGTAAACACTATTTAGGTATTTTTTTCTCTTTTTAAACACTCCGATTAATTATTATGAATTATTCATTTATTTATTTAAATGAAATAAATTACAAATTTCACAAAATGATAAAAATACTTATGGTGATTTAGATATATCTTTGATAAAATTGACGGGATCTTGCAAGTTATTTAGGGCTTTGTCTAACTAAATTTAAATACAAGCTATATTTTATTAACGTATTTTCTGAGACAAGGCAAACTTATAGAAGTTGATGTAAATACTTTATATACTACGTTCAACTTTTGATGACTTTGTATTTTCAGAACAGCTTTGCCATACCTGTTATTTCTATCATAAAATTGTTTTAATTTTTAGGCTCCTGGAAATATTCATAATCATGCAACAGCAACTAAAGGAAGCAAAGAGTGATTTAAATGAGTACGTATAGTATAATTATGTATAATAAAGTATTTAGTATAATGCTATTTTACGTCAAGGTTGTTTTGTTGCCTTCTCTTGTTTATTTTTGCAGAATGTTGCTATGCTATGCTATGATTCTAGCATACGTTTCAAATATAAGTTGTATTTGAATTTGTAGTTCACGTTTAAAAAAAGTACGCTCATATTATGCATGTAATAGAACAATAGGATAATTTAAAGAGTGAACACCTCTTGCATTTTGAAGCGATACATGTAAAATGTAAAATGTGTTGCAGTTTGATTGAGTACTTGTTGGCTATAAATTTATACACTTGATGGCAAAACAATTATCCAACAAATCATTAGTTAAATTGCTTGTAACAATGTAATTAAAGTCATATACGAAATTTTTCATATTTTACTTTGGATATAAATTTAATTTGGCATGGTTTATTTATTATTTTGAGATCAAATATGTTTCATGAACTTTTTTAATGTAGAATCGTTCAACCAAAGGTCGAGCCCATGGATACCTCTAAAGATCCTACCGAAATTCATGACATGAGCTCGTAAGTAGTGTTTAAAATATATTTGTGTATAAACAAATCTCACTGTAACGGGAAAATTCTAGTAATGCTTACAAAGTCGAATTTGACATGCTATCTTTTCACTTTGCTTATTTATATGTCTTGATATCTTATATTTTGTAAACCTATAGATTAACGTTAGATATGGTTACCTTAAATTTGCTTATATAATTACACAACAAGAAGTTCCTGACTAAGGATAATAAAAACCTTTAAGTCCGAGGTCTTATAACAAAATGACGTATGAATGACGTATATTTATCTGTTTTCCATCTTTATCCATAACTGATTTAGGATTCTCTGATTGGTAAATTAAGATCTAAATTTGAATAAACCATACAACATGTCAAAGATTTGTCATAAATTTTAAAGAGTTTTCTAATTTGAGATTTGTCTTGTGTTCACAATGGAGTATAGAGAGGAACAAAGTATGTCTTTGAATTTCAATCAACCTATCAAATTGCCAACACGTGAAAAATCATCTCAAAATTATGAATGCATAATTAATGAGACCATAATGACGACATCTGTCTGGCAATGGGGTCATTTCTTTAGAGAAAGTAGTTTTATACAGTTCGAAAATCTTGGTACCTTTTGCACTCTTGACTCCAATTAGATATTCTCTTTGAAGAATTTTGTATGAAGCAGCTTTGCAAAAATAAGTGGATATTAAACGACAGTAGAGAGAAGGAAAACTGTATAAATAAAACAAACATACCAGTCCTTGTCCATATCGAAATCCAAAAAAATAAAATTATACATTTCTGTCGCTTTTTTCGAAGAAGCAGCGAGTATCATAAAGAGTCATAATGACGTCACAATAAAAAAGTCTTTATAAACGCTATTTTTGTTTTTGAAAAGCTAATTAAATATCTTTATGTCTTGAAGTAGCTTTAAATGTCCATGTTTTTACGTTTTGCCAGCTATAGATTACGTCTCTACTTCATGTCATTTCAGAAAACAAGAGCTGCAACAAGAAATAGAAAAATTGCAGCTACAAAAACAGAATTTGAAAGAAGAAAAAGAAGTACTTGAAAAAAGGTAAGTTTTTCACTTGAAACCGTTTACAAAATAATAATTCACATGTTTATAACTTTAAGATTTATAAATGCATTATATATCATTGTATATATTAGATAAGGTAGATTCATACTTACTTACAAATAGTCTAAATAAAAATTTACAAATAAAACAAAAGTTTCAACCTTCAATAGTTCAAAGATTACAAATAAAGCAACAATGAACCCTGATTTTTAAAAATGTTCTAATTAATTCTTAAGATATATTTACAAATGAAATCCTATAAATCAATTTTTAAAAAATGATAAAATACTTCATGTATTACATTGGAAGTTGCTAAAATTTCCTAAAACGATTCTTTATTTTACCTCTATTTCCTTGTTGTAACGGCCAACAATATTTTTCCATAGCGCTTTTTTTCTAAATATTTGTGGACAAAAGTAATAAAAGTACAAAACTCTCTTAGTGACATCTTTTTCTCATTTGGAATACTGAAGTAGACTATGACTTATTTTTGTACATAGTGACTTTTGCTATGGATTTAGTCATTCTTAATTTTCAATTTTTAAAGATATGTTTTGCAAGATCCCCTTTATTGTTTAGATAAAATTTTGTAAAAGGTAACCCAGCTCAATTACTGTAAGTAGAAAATTAGTCACAATGTTTAACTATATTTTAAGATCTTTTGAGTTTGATTAACCAGAAATATTTTGTTTCCTTGATTTTCACGACTTATGTACATGATTATGTCAAATGTCAAATGTTAGGTAGATAAAATACTTTTTGTCAGCTATGCATTTTGTCTCTTATTCTGTGTAATTTCAGAGAACAAGCGCTGTTGCAAGAAAAAGAAAATTTGCATCTACAAAATCGAAAATTAATTGAAGATAACGAAGATCTTGAAAAAAGGTAAAAGATTTTTTTCAGTTGAAACCCTTTGCAACTTTTTTTACTATTAGAAAACACTAGCAAACTAGGGTTAATTTCTGCACTTTGTGATTGTTGCTATGTATATAGACAGAAATAATTTAACCTTTTGATAAAAGTTAAAGTTTGTAAAATGACCTGGTTTAATTATGAACTTGATTTTGTCTGATATTTTGCCAATTATCTGTAAATATTTTTCTTTTAGACTTCTGTGTAATTTATGCCAATAAAATACTTTTTGTCAGCTATGCATTTTGTCTCTTATTCTGTGTAACTTCAGAAAACAAGCGCTGTTGCAAGAAAATTTGCATCTACAAAATCGAAAATTAATTAAAGATAACGAAGATCTTGAAAAAAGGTAAAAGATTTTTTTCAGTTGAAACCCTTTGCAACTTTTTTTACTATTAGAAAACACTGGCAAACTAGGGTTAATTTCTGCACTTTGTGATTGTTGCTATGTATATAGACAGAAATAATTTAACCTTTTGATAAAAGTTAAAGTTTGTAAAATGACCTGGTTTAATTATGAACTTGATTTTGTCTGATATTTTGCCAATTATCTGTAAATATTTTTCTTTTAGACTTCTGTGTAATTTATGTCAATTTTTGTGCAGGAAACTATAGGTTGGAAAGATATAATTTCATACCAGTCGACCCGAACTGATATTAAAGATAGTCCTATTAATATAAATTGGAAAATGCACAATGAGCTATAATGATTTTTTCCAATGGATTAAGTTTAAATTTAAGTTATGGACTGTAGATAAATAAACTGCAAATAGAACATTCTCACGCCTATCTTTGTAAATTAGTCTGACGAGTGTATTTGTCAGATTTACATTTACGAAGAAAAAATCTAGCGTTTGTACTTGGGCATCTCTCACGATTGACTTATGGATTTACAATATAGAGCACATGTTTTTAACATTTCTAAATTGCCAAAGAATAGCGCTTTTAGCTTCACGACAATATGAAAATGATCCTAGTTTTTAACATATAAAGTCAAAGGTCATTTAAGAAAATCAATGCATGCATATACCAAGAATGATTGTCTTTTTATTGTATTTATTTTATTTCAAAACAACAAGCAAACAATTTCATCATAAGAGGCAATTGGAGCTACATAAAACTTATACTGGAACTACTGTTACCGATAAAATATTTGTTTTACAACGCATGAACTATTTATTAACAATCCACTAAAATGCAATTCTTCATATTAATCTCAGTAATAAATCAAAACTCGAGTTCGCTTTTTCAAAAAAACATAATTTTATTTAATATGCATTTTTAAATGTATCTACTGGCGACATTAAACAGCTTGTACGCTTTAACGTTAAAGAGCAGATAATCACTGCAGAACAGGTCTATCAAAATTTTGAAAAATAGGCTTTGCATTTCTGGTAATCAGAACGACAATTTGGCAGTTGGTTTTTCAAACTGTTAATTGATCAACGGTGTTGATGTCTTCTTTCTATATGATCTAATAACGGTTGAGATGCTTAATCATTCAGTGGTTAAAGAGAGTACAAAAATATAGTTGGATTTATAGGGTTTTTATGTTACCTTTTGGATTTTTATTTTCCTATTAATAACGCTCTCTATTCATTATATTTTTAGGTGGACTTCTGCAAAAGACAACACAAACGCTAAAGAAAACGAACAATTGCGAAAACAAATAGCAAAATTACAAAGGTATTCTATTATATAGTTCAGATTTGTTGCCATGTAAATAATAATGTTTGCTTCATGACAATTTATTTGCGAATTCTCTCGATTACCCAAATTGTGACAGAAAGTCCAAATGCCTCTAAAACCTCTTTAATCCAGATTTTTATTTTCCGTACCTCCATTGTCTGCTGTATTGTAATTTTGTCGAGTCTAAGGTAAACTTAAAAAGAAATGCCATTTATATTTTATAAAATTTTATTTATTAAATATTGGTATTAACATTAGAATATTACCCTAAATAATAGAGATTTTAAAACAAAATGTATATATATAATTTTTCAATATTGAAAATAAAGTTTTATTTACAAATGTCTGTTTAGGTTAGTGCGTTCTTAAGTTCTTTTTGTTTGATCGCATATTCACTGGTCATTGTTTCAAGATTTGTATATAATATACATGAATGACATGCTTTTGTAAAAGAGTTAATTGGCCACAAGTTATTATTAAAATTTTAGATAGAAACTTGAGATTTAAGCACAAACGGTTCATAAAAAGGTATTTCGTCATTATAATATAAACTTTTAAAAATAAATTCTACTTATGTTGAAATAATTTGTATGTATTTTTTCCAGGGATCTTCAATCGCTGAAAAATGAAGAAAAAACATGGAAAAGCAGTTTGGAAAATCTTTCTTCGTATGTAATTGTTTTAATTTATTCGTGATAAATTCGGTTTATAAATGGTAATTAAACTAGGGCTTTAAAAGGACATTTTTACTTAAGCAATTTTAGGTCAGAACATGATATTATGTGGGAGATTTGCATCGAGATTTTATACGTATGGTCTAATGTTAATTGATTATGCCACTGTAATAATTATAAAAAAAAAACTTGTGATCAAACTATTGTTTAATTTTTGAGAATTAATGCCTATTGAATATTTTATACCCATATATTTTCATTTGCCTTGTGAAATTCCCATAGCTGCAAGCTTGAGAGCCGTTGTAATTATTACTGACAACGAATGCCAAAATATTTTGTCACTCCGTGTATGAATACATATAAAATGCAATACATAATCCGGAACTACATTATCGTAGGTAAACAAACATGACTGTCACGTCACATTTGTTTACATCGAGATGAGACTGAAAAACGCATTAACGAGATATTACAAAGTAAAATCAAAGAAATGAATAAAATAATATTTTGATAACATATATAGGTACCTGGCTGATATTCACCGTAATATTGACATTGTGGGGGACAGAGTGGTGTTTTTTGATGGCCTGTTGAAAGAACAGACAACAACAGATCAGTCAAAACCTTAAAACCACAAAAAAAAATTTGAACAATCGGATCTTTAAAAATTTCTTCCTACCTTGACAAAGCTGTATACACCCTTTTATTTTGAGACAATATGTAATGGTACAACTTGTCAATCAATTTTGTGTCTCGCGGGATGTAAATTTCAAGTGATTTAAATTTCTAATGGAATTAGATTCACGCATGTATGCCACATCCAGTGAAAATTGTCCGTTTCACTTGCTGTGTTTGTTGATCGGAAAAACTGAAAAATCATCTACATGCTTTTAATCAATTTACAAGGGATACAATAGGACAATACATGGTTTAAGTACTACACAACTCCTTGCTAACCTTAAAACGATAATTTTCTAAACTTTGAGAGATATTTGCACCATACCAAGCGTAAAGAATAAGTATACCTCTCACTGCTTTGCTGTCTACATTTGAATGATACCGAGTATGAAGCTCGGCACATTATGTAAGAGTGAATTTCAACCTAACAATGTCGACATTCCAGAAAAAATCTCTCGGTAAATCCCTGTCTACTCACATATTACAGATTCGAAACCCACATGCTTGGCCATTGAAAATTATCCTCAGCTACAGTACCCCCCTTTCCCGTTTCAGATTCACAAATTTCACATCCGACATTTAGCCAGCAATCTTTTACTCCAAACTTCTTTGCAAATTGGAATGGGGCCACACAGTTGCACCTGATTTTCAACTGAAATATAATCCACAAATAACAACACTTTTATCGTTGAAATTCAATTTTTATACATATTATTTATATCCAATATTCTAAAAAAAATCATTATGTTAATGAAAAATCAAGAAAATACCATCAAAATACCTGATAACACTATAATTTTTCAAACTAAAACTCCCCGTTGTTACCCACATTAAACATATTGCGGATGAATAATGTGTCGTTCTCGGTCTTAAATTCAGCTGTTGCATCTACTGGACTCCCCCGATGTGCATGTGTTATAAGATGGGTATATTTTTTTTAAAATAAATGAATAATTTTATTTAAAAATATTTAACGAAAATATAACAAAACGCGCGTTATTCCGTTTGCTTGCAAAGTTGTTGCCTTCATACTGACAATGAATACCATTTTAAAACAGTTCAATCGTTAAATAATAAAACAAACATACCAGTCCTTGTCCATATCATATTTATAAATACAACCCAATTAGCGGAATGTATGTGATCAACAGAAAAAGAGATACAAACAGAAAATATTGAAGGGATTTAGAAACATCTTAATCAACAAAGGTTTTATTCTAAAGGTTGATTACGGTGGCCGTTGTTGTAATTTGAACCCTCCCATTTTTAATAATACAATTAAAACAAATAATATTTCACCAACAAACAACTATATCTCGTTTGAAAGCAGAAGATATTATCATAAAACACGTTGTATTCCCTCTATTGCATCTATTGTTATGTGTTAATGGCAACAAACACACACACACACACACACACACATATATAAATATATAGATTATTTTTTCTTGTAATATGAAAGGATTGGAGAATTAAAAATGACTTTGCAGTAATTACTAAAGCAACAGAAAAGAAGTAGCAGAAACAATGTAAATTAAAATCAAATGCAATATTTGTTTTTGTTTAGAACAATATCTGAAATGGATAAAGAGAAAGGTACCTTAGAAAATAAAGTAAATGTTTATGAGAAAGAAAGGAAAAATTGGATCAAAAATTCTAATTTAATACATGAGGTTTCAAGCAAAAAGGATCAATGGAAATTTAGGTATCAACAAAGTGAAGAGAACGCCGAAAGATTAAAACTATTGTTGTCTTCAAAAACAACAGAACTAGAACGCAAGGTGAAAGAAATTGATGAATTACAGAAAGCCAATATATACCTTGCAAAAACAAAGGATGATTTACTTACAAGGTAACACTTTCAATTTTCTATCAGAAAAATTTTTAAATAACACGACGCAATCAAAATTTGATTCAGTAAAAGACTCTTTAATAAAACGTAAGTTTAGAAATTAAAACAATATATATATAAATATCACTTACATTGTAAATGCCCAAAACGATTTGCCCATCATGTTCAGTCTCTGCAATCATGCTATGTGTGTGTGTGTGTGTGTGTGTGTGTGTGTGTGTGTGTGTGTGTAAGGTACGTTGAATGTAGCACGTTGAATGTAGCAACATTTGTTTTTGAAAATTTGAATAAAAGCCGAAATGTTCCAGTTATAGAAAAATAACCAAAAAATCAGCCCTTGTTCAAGTCGCTAGTATTTTGATTAGTTTTTAAGAATATAAGTGAAACACAAACATACTAGTCCATTTTATGTTTCAGCAGCAGATTTAACTATAACTTAAAGCAAATAATATAAATGTTTGGCATTTTAGTGCAATAAAACAAACATTCCAGTCTTTGTCCAGATCACAAACCCAAAAACGAAGTAAAAACTGTACTGGAAATTCCGTATTCGTGTATTCTAATCAGATGTTTGTGCCTAGTTACAGTTATAGATTGCGTTTATAACTATAAAAAGATACTTTCTTATTCTGCACCAAGCCAGTTGGATTATTTAGATACATCAGATTGCATGTTGATTTGATTACACATTATAGAAGAATGTGTTCAACTTAGTTCTTATACAGCAGTTTTTGGTATTTTTGTTCGCAATTTAACTAAAAAAATGCAATCGCAACTTTAATTAGACTACTAATTTTGCGGGGTTTTTTTTATTTAACGTAACATTGGCTTGCCTTTGGCGGCTTCCAACTTTAAAGTTTTTAGTATTGCAATATAAAATCTTTGAAAAAACTGAAAACATTTATCATTGTTCTAATCAAAGTAAAGTTTTCAATTCGAAATTGAAATATCAAATTTTCAGAAAGAGATAATGGTTTTAAAGTTTTAAATTGATGCACAAGACGAGTGATCAATTATAGAAGGAAACATTATAAAAGCACAGTTTTTTATTTCATTAAAAAATTTAACAAATAGCAAGAATCTTTAAGGAACATTACATTAAATTAATTTGCTTACATAAAGACATTACGCTTCGTTTCAGATTAAGTAAATTTGCTGGAGCAAAATTGACCCATGGAAATGCTGATATTACAGATCTTAGTGATGAAAACAGACCAGTTAAAATAGCTGAAAAATTTTCTGAATTATATGATAATGAATGGACTGACGCATTGGAAGAAATTATGACTAAAAATATCTCGGAGAAAACGGCCTATTGAAATCAATCTGAAAATTGTTTCGGTATGTAGTGTAATAAAGACCATTGTTCTTTTTAAACATTGCATAAGTTTTTCATACATTTTCTGAACAACTGTGGATCCAACTTAAATCATATAAGAACAAAGTCTGTTTTTTAAAGTTATTCAGTTCGCATTATAAGACGCATGGTACTTCGGTTTCGTCCATTTAAAAACTGACTGCCTTCACGAAAGTAAAAGAATCTTCACTAGGGCTAGGAAATTCTTAAAAGCACGATGTCACACTCTCATCTTAATGTTTGTTTTGTCTTTGTTAAGCATGTAACTAGCTTCTAAAGTAAGGATTCTTGATTTTACATTGATTATGCATTAAGTTCCAGTTATTTCTTAAATAACACGATTAAGGGTAAGCATTTGTAAATCAACTATTTCAGAACCCGCACATGAAGGGGTGAAAACAACAAAATAAATTCAAATAAATTTGTATAGGTTTAACTTCATCAGTGTCTTTTAAAACTCAAACACAGAAAATCTTTTCAAAAAGCATTATTTTATTTATCAATGAAACAACAACTTTTATTAGTTCATAACTAGTTTATTCGATGGCTGAGTTGTCTAAAGCGCGAGCTGACAGATCATAGTTCCTGTGTTTGTCATGGTTTTAATCTTGCGCGTATAGATCCAAAGTATGAGTAAGTTCGCTATTTGAAAGTCGTTGGTTTTTTCTCTGCATTCCGGTAACTCAACCATCACCAGAATTTATCGTCTCGATTAAAGCAAAAAAAACTTTTTTTGTACCGGAATCCAACATTTTATAAATCGACTCGTGACATTAATTCCTTTTTTTAATTTAATAAATTCTTACTCTCTCTTTTTAACTTAATCATAGATATGATATTTGTGAAGACCTCATTAACATTTTTTTATATTTTTGTAGTCTGCTTACGAATTTTGCAGCAAAGCTTCCGAACAACATGCTCGTGATCTGATGGATGCATTAGTTAACTTCCCTCGTATTGGCGACGAACTTCTGATGGATAAGGTAACCTCTCTCTCTCTCTCTCTCTCTCTCTCTCTCTCTCTCTCTCTCTCTCTGAACGATCGAATGTCATCTTTACATGCTAATTAACATTTTTATGTATAAAAGTGTAATTTATCAAAAATGTTTACCCTTATTACTCAACAAAGGGAATTTTTAGCTCACCTGAGCCGAAGGCTCAAGTAAGCTTTCCTGATCAAAATTTGTCTGTCGTCGTCGTCGTCGTTGTTGTCGTTGTCGTCGGCTTCCACGGCGTAAACGTTTTCATTTTCAACTTCTTTTCTGAAACTTCAAGGTAGATTTCAATGAAACTTGGCCAGATGCATATATGGGCCAGTGCAATTCAGATTTGTTCGTGACGTTGTCATGGCTCCCAAAACTTGGTCAAGGTGACCCATGATTCCAAAAAACTTAAAAAATCTACTTCTCCAAAAGTGATGATGGGGGAAAAAATCTAATGTGATATTTGGCTTCTCTGGGGTCTAAAGCTTATAAATTGTTCATTTCGTGAAATTTGGTAAAAAAAAAAAAATTAGGTTTACGCGTTTTTGCGTTTAATTCTAAAAATTTCGTAAAATGGCTTCAAATTATTATAACTTGACTATTTGAATAGATATTGACATGGGGTTTTCAGTTTTGACTTTTTCTTGAAATAACCTTCAAAATGGGGTCAAGGTCAAAGTTCAAGGTCATGACCTAGTTTGTAATTTGTGCAGCTTTAGGATATTTTCTACCAAATTATAAGAGACATATAATATTAAAACATTGTTGAAATATTCAGCATGACAAAATGTAAAAAGGTACAAAGTTTCGTAACTGTATAGTAATGCATATAGGAGTTGTTGCCCCTGAAATGATATTTTTTTGCTAAAAAATCTAAAATTGTGCATTAGCTTGAAAACTATAAACTTTTTAGTATAGGCATATGTATTAGAATATTGTAGGTATTGATATGACGATTATCATGTGGCTCAAGGTCATACGTTCAAAGATCAAGGTCATCGGGTGCATAAAAAGACTGAAATTGTTTATCATCTTGGAAACTATTAACTTTTTGTAGGCATGTATATTAGAATATTTTATGTATTAAATTGCAAATGATTTTGGATATATCCTCAGGTTGGCCATATCCTCAGGTGAGCGTTAAGGCCCATGGGCCTCTTGTTAATTTTATGCTTAGGTGTTTTAAAATATCTACCAAGGAATAAATGTAAAGTACAATGTATACATTTGAGCTTTAATTTAAAATTTATATTATCACAAAATAAGATTATTTCTGTTTGTTTTCTAATCACTTAATTTGAAATCAATCGTTATGTCTTCTATTAATAACTAAACTGTTAAACTATGTTGCCCTTCTTCTCAGCGTATATTATGTTAAGTGTAGTGTTTTACTACAGGCACTATTTATGTTCTAGTTTAAGATCACTTTTAAGGAAAATTACGATTTTTTAAAATTTAATTTAGACAAAAAATGAAAAAGTCGCCAGCATTTCGGTTCCAATTGAAAAGGGGATAGAAGATATCAGACGGTCTTTGGCTCCTCAATTGACTACAGTTGCAGAAGAAGTATGTGAGAGCAGATCAGCTATCCTTTTTTTCTGGTTTAATTTTAGTTATTATCAATTATACAAAACAACATCAATGTCTATCAATTTATGTTCCAAAGTACCGCTACATTTAAACGATGTCCTACCGTAGTGAATTTTTGCATATATATATATATATATATATATATATATATATATATATATATATATATATATATATATATATATGAGATGAAATGTGGGATTTTACGGAATGTATTGGGATTTAGCATAACGTGCAGAATTTTAATTGAAGCAAGATTCAGTTTCCCTATTATTGAAAAAAATTCTTAAAATATTTTTATCTGTCTAAACTGGTTGTCATTACGATCATTGCCATACATTTTCTGAAGTCAATTCTTATTAGCCTATTATGAATGAAAACTCGATAAAATGTAATTCAAAAGCTTGGAGCATGCGCGGAAGTTCTATATTTCTGTAAACAATGGCATCGACGGGAAAAACGTGTTTGTGCGAGAACGACACGGATTCAGATGCAAAATGTATGTAAATAAAACAGGCTTGCTCTTGAACACATGGTTTTTGTTGACGTTGCTCATTTTCGATAAAGAACCACTTGGTCACATGATCAATGTTCTAAAATCAAATGGTTAATAGATCAAACAAGCAGTAGGTTTCCCTGTGAAAGTAAAGATTTTATTACGAAACCAAGATTTACATTTTTCATGAGAGGCATAGTTTAGAAAAATATGCAGTTTGTATACTGCGTATAGACAACTTAGTAATCTGTAAACTTAGTAAATAATTCTGCGACTTTAAACAATTATAAAAACTTGAAAACAACCAACTAAATAAAATTATACTAAACTCTGGTGTCTGAAGAAAAACACGATATAAATTAAATAAACTACTTTCAATTATGGATGAACACTAAGTACAATGCTATACTGATGTTAAGTACTTATGGCTGATACAAAATGCAATTTATTTCCCAACCTGTTGCACAACAAAAACGAATACAAACATTCGCGAATTTAAAACAAGTTTTATTTTATCATACAGAACATGGTATGTCATTAATAGTTCATTCAATATATTACTTTTACTCCAAATAGATAAATCAATACAACGAATATTTATTATTTTATCAGAATAAAAGAAATCGTTTCACAGAATTATGAAGATCATGTGATGTTTTTGTTTAAAATTATATACTCTATCGTATAGTCATTCGAAACCCGCCTTAAATTATGTGTCACTCAATTTGTGTAAAACCAGGAAAAGTGATAAATTCATAATTCATCGCATCAAATATATTTTTTCAGAGGTTTTGTTTTATTGCTGCAAAAATCATACACCACCATCTGCAGGGTTCATCAACTCCAGAACCCGTATCAGTAAGGAAGCCGCCTCGTCAAGCATGGGGAACAACGCCAGATACTAATAACCGAACCGGTAGATTACCTTTTGAAGATAAGGATTTGCAGGAGCCACAGCAATCAGCTGAAGAATTAATGGCCTTTATTGATTCCATGCCCGATACAAAAAAGTTTGCTAAAAGGTGTGCTAACCTTTGTTGGTTGATGAGGATACGTGACCCAAAAATGCATATGATTTATGAAATTAAAAGTGGAGAAGGGGAAGAGTTTGATGAAGAGCATTTCCGTCACTACACTCGTACTGGAAAAAGAATAAGTTTTTTAGTTTGGCCCGTTTTATGTCTTCACGAAAATGGTCCAGTTTTGTCAAAAGGAGTTGCACAACCACTGTAAATAAATTAAAAACATGCGACTAATAGAATACTTTAGTTGATGTTAAAATAAACCGTTATGTAAAACATTATCAGGTCCAGGTTCGTGCACATGCGACTGTATTGCTTTTATACGACAACACTGTTTTTTTATACATTTAAACAATTTCATTTATTATGAAACCAATATTTACACAGGTGTTGTATGCAGAGACAATGTATATGTTGTGTAATATATTTTGTTTGATTACCATTTTATTTTGATTTCGCAGCACTATATTATTTTTCTTTACATATGCCGAGTTCTTCAAAAACATTTCACAACAACAAGAACATAAATAAAGAAATTATATTGACTTAAGATGAATATTGGAAAAATCAGTTAATCGATAGAAGCTTGTTATTACTATAAAATGTTTATGAGGCATGTAACAATGATTTGGTTTGCGAAAACAGCTGAAATAGCAAAACCTTTCTATATAAGACACATAAAGTATATCTCAATAGAACAGGGTATTTCACAAAACATTATTAATTTTAAGTTTTCTGAAAAAAAACATTTTCTAAGAAAAGAAAACGCCATACATCCGTAATAAGGTGTAACATTATTCTGAATAATCTTGTAAGTATTCAACAACGAAAGTGCTCACAAAATTATATTTAGACATTTTATATGGACAATATTGATTAAAAGGGTTCAGATAGTTTTGAGAAGAGTAATGGTGTTTAACATCCCAGTCAAGAGTATTTCAAATATATTGAGACGCCGCCAGCTATATATAGACAAAAGTGCAGAAATTTTGCCTGTGTGTTGCACTGATTGCATAATACAGCAGGGTTTTTATCGTGCCAAGCCTACCGTTACATGGGACCTCGTTTATCTTAAGTTCCATCCGGAAGAACCATGACTTTCATTCCGTGATGCCAAGTACTTAACTAAAGAACAGTCACTACCCACTTTCAAGTCTTGGGTTAGACCCAGTCGAGGTTTTTTAGTTGGTTTTCTTGTTTCTTTACTTGCTAGTTCGTTTATAGTAATATCATTTTCTGTATTGTTAAACATATGCTATGTAGTTATTATATAGCTTCTGTAGTATGTATTGCTCTTTGTTTGTTATTTCGTTTAATGCGATTTATCTCTCTTTGTGTCAGCGTGAATTTTTCGTTCCATGTGGCGAGTTTTATTCTTTGTTTGTTCACCTAATGTAATTTTTTTTTATTATTTTTCAACTGTTTGGCTTATTGTTTTATCTATTACACTTTTTGGCAACTAGTGTCACTGATGAGGAAAGATTTTCCGAAATGTACACATATGGCACATCAAATTTAGCAGGTATTTGTTATATATTTACAATCTTTTTTATAACTTTAAATGTTTGTGTCACATCCTCTTTCGATTAACCTTATGTCAGACAAATATAATTTTATTCATTGTGCTGTGCACTGTGAATTGTCGGTTTATGATATACCAGGCACATGGGTATATCGTTCATCATTTTATTTCGTTTTTACCGGTTTATTTTTAGCCAGGCGCTCCCTTTTTACGTTTTTGAGTTGTGTCGTATTCATTGTTGGTGTAATATATTGTTTCATGTTGAACATAATTTTGACTGTAAAACGGAAAATGTCATATATGCCTTAACATGCAACAATTGTTCTGGATATTACATACATGAAACAGAGCAAGAACTTAGAAAACGTTTAACTTAACGTTTAACGTAGATCAGGCGTTAAAAATCCTTATTCCGGTCATAGTTAATTGGTCAATAGACATATTAGTGATTGCACAAGACATTTACAAGATAAATTTTCAATTTTTCCCTTTTATACATATAACACCTAAAGACATTTTTCCGAAGGGAAAAGGAACAGTATGTTATAAAGCTATTGAAACCTTATTTTGACAGATGAAGTATGTTTGTAAAAATCAACATGTTAATAATTATTATGTATAGAATGTGTCCTAATTACTTGTTTGTTTGTTTTCTGAATGACTGTCAGTTTTAAGCCGGAGTTAATCAGTCATAATCCACACAAGATAGATTTCTATATACATGTAATAGGATTAGGCTTAGCGGTTCTGTTTAAGACAGTTTATTCAATATCAGTTAAGTTATAGTTATAGTTATTTGTTCAATTGATTTGCAATCCGAGTTTTACCAATATTATTTCCTGTAAAGTCTTTTTATATTATTTTATATCATTTCACCATGTAACTGATGAACAGCTCAGAGCTGTGATACATGTTTAATCGATTATTTTGGCCAATGACAATTTGGGATTCATCTTTAAATATGACGTGTTTCCAGTTATCATTGACAGTCCATTTCCTGTTTCTGTAAACACCATGTCAATCGTTTTTTCTGTTAACTTCTTAAACAAACAGTATAAAAACTTTTGATTTTTCTACCCTTTACACCACTAACCCTCATGCTAAATTGAAAGAACTTCTTAAACAAGTCATTCACTTTTCATTCTTTTACAAAAACGGTAAACCAAAATATAAATATCTAGTGCTCAACATGGATTCTGGTTATTTTGTAAAACACCATACCGACTGCAAACAAAATATACTGAAGATACAATCAACAACATGTTAGAGTTTTTGATAGACAACATATTGTTGTGTTTGGAAATATTATCTTTCAACAAACAATCGATATACCAATGAGCACAAACTGTGCACCTTTGCTTGCTGATTTGTTTCTTTATTAATCAGAATTTTTACAGAACCTTGTCTGAAGAAAAGACTGTCGCTAAATCATTCAATTACACAATATAGATGACGTTCTACCTCTATATAATCACAATTTTGGAGAATATGTGAATGTCATCTATCCAAGTGAGCTTGAAATAAAAGACACGACAGATTCTCCATGTTCTGCTTCATATTTGGACTTATACCTCAATTATGACAACCACGAAAGGTTACATCTGAAGCTATACGACAAACGTGGTGACTTCAATTTTTCTATTGTCAACTTTCCGTTTCTTTGCCGTAATATCCCTGCTTCTCCTGCGTTTGGTGTATATGTTTCACAGTGAATACGGTACTGCAGAGCTTGTTCCCACTATGAGGACTTTCTGCAACGAAGGAAATTATTTAGAATTAAATTGTTGAAACAAGGATATTGTAAGCCTAGGCTAATCAAGGCCCTTAAAAATGTTTTATGGCCGTCATCACAATATTGTTGATAAGTATGTAGTCGTTGTATCCAAACTTATACTGGATATATTTGACTTACCATAGTTCTTTGTTTCTTTCATTCTCAAAATTGACTTGCACGTGACGGATGTAGCTAGCTAGACAGGAGTTGCTTATACTTCCGGAACATCCGGCCTCACTTACTTGGTGGAAGTTCACGTGTATAACATATTTTGTCAGTTTGCAAAGTTTTTACTTTAATTTTGATACCTTTTAAAAATAACAACCAAATGTCTGAAAAATAACAGATTCTTTCCAAAATGTTTTTCTTTAGCTCGTAATGGAAAAAATTAACTTGATATTTATCTCCCCGAGGGTATCCATAACTCAGTAGGCAGTACTTTGTGCTGTCAGAAAATGTACCATTTAGCAAAATTTTCAGCCCTCTTAAATTTCAAATTTACTTAAAACTAAGGTTTGTTCCCTCATGCAAAGCATTCCTTAGCTGGATTTCGGATTTATATAATTTTGGAACTTTAGATTCATTAATTTCCAACTGTTTGGCCTATGTTTTTTATCTATCAAACTTTTCGGTCTTAGTGTCACTGATGAGGAATGAATTTCCGAAATGTGCACATCTGGCACATCAAAATTTAACTGGTATTTGTTATATATTTAAACATAAACCACTCCATAATTTTTTGTAAAATATTAATAACCTTGTTTTAGAAATATGCAATCCTGAAATCCTCATCAGAAATTGTCATCCATAGAAAACAACCCGAATAACTATATAATTATGCTGTTTTTATGTAGATGTTGATTTTATTTGATAAAATAATTAATTTAATAAAAAAAAGTAAATAATTAAATAAATAAAAATCAATCGATCAATAAACAAAATCAAAAACGATACCAATGATGGGTTAAATTAAGAATAAGGATGATCGTGTTTTAGAGGTATAATTTTTTTTTTCACTAATGTCATCTTTCTTAAGTTCTTTTATTGGTATTACAACTTAAGATGTACTTGTTAAGTACCAACTTTTTCCACTCTAAAAATATGTTTACAAAATCTAAAGAATTCTTCCAAATTGTACATAATAAATGTCTAACAAAAATACCTGTTAAATTTTGATGTGCCACGAGTGCACATTTCGGAAATCTATCTCTTTAGTGATGCTAGGGCCAAACAAGTTTTGAGTATAAAATATAAGTAAAACAGTGGAACAGTGATGAATTTTAGACAAACGACATAATATGAATATAAATCCAGCTACAGAATGCTTTGCAAGACGGAATAAACATTTCCAGTCAGTTGTATTCATAAAGTGAAGAAATTAATGGCTGATCTACATTGAAGCTCTAGGGAAGAAGAAAGACCTTGATTTCTTTATGTTTTTATTTATTTTTTTATTTTTGGTCTGTGTTCGGGCGCACGGACGTGCGCTTGTGTTTGTGTGTGTGTGTATTACTTCGTCATCTTCGTGCATTTTGTAAACTAACGTCATGTAGGAACAAGCTAGGTTCTCAATGATTTATCAAATAGTCATTTTTACTTATAAAAAAACTGAATAATCTTAAAACAGAGCGCTAAAGTACTAGAGTGATTCGAGAATAATGTCTGAAAATAATAACATTGTATTTTCATTCATCGGGAGGAAATGCAATCTCACAATCGTATTTAGAAATCAGATTTAGTGCCACTGATGAGGAATGATTTTCCGAAATGTGACATATGGCACATCAAAATTTAACAGAATTAATTTAAATACAAAGTTTTTTATTATATTGTCTTTAATATGAACATTGTGTTTTCAGACAGGTAAGAAGTCATCAGTTATTATATCATATTTCAAACAATTTGTATTTTTGCTTTATGCATGAACCAGATTTTGTAATATAAATAGATTCTTTATTTAAACTAACGTAAATAAGACAATTATCTAATGAGGTGTTAAAAGATCTTTATTGTCTTTTTTCTTTGTTCTGTATAACAAGTTAACAGGTATAGGTAAGTTTTCATAATGCAAATCAAAAATTTAATCACATTTAACCAATAGATTGATACAGTTGGATGTGCAAGGACCACTTTGAAGAGGTTATCAGTAAGGCTATTTTTTTAAAAGTTTTTTGTAAATTTCACTCAAAAATATTTTCTTACAAATAATTTATGTTTTAGTTAAAAGCTGTCCTTTTTTTAAATCTTTTGTGTGTTCAAAGAATAAAAATGAGCGTCGGCTAAATAGGTTCATCTGTGATTGAAAATAACGTGTGTAACTGAATTAGACAGTTACAAAGTTGATGTTATTTATTTTACTTTTTTTTGGGGGGGGGGGGTGATTGTCGTTTGTTCTGGTTTTACAACAAATTTCTATCCCTTTTATCTTTCGTATAAAACTATAAAGTTTTATTAATGTATTCAGTTTATAATGTAAATATTTTACCTTCTTCCTCTAGATCTTCGCACTTAGTTAAGCAATATTATCTTAGATTATCCCCAGAAACTTCTTTCATTTTTATTAGCAAACATATAGCAATGTATTTCCCTGCATCCCTATCATCTAACATACTTTTCTTCTAATTAAATCAGTAAATCAAGATATGTTCTCGATAGAAATGTTATAAGTGAAGTATAATTTAAAAATGGTTTGACGGTGAAACAAGGCCTTATTGTAATTCCATCTAAAGTGTGTCGTATTAACTACATAACACAGATACCAGTTAAATTTTGATGTGCCAGATGTGCACATTTCGGAAATTCATTCCTCATCAGTGACACTAACACCGAAAAGTTTGATAGTTAAAAAACATTAGCCTTCTAATAGCACTGCAAGTTTAAAACTCGGCTGTACTTTAAAGGTAATTATTCTCTCTTGTCATTTTTGCTTTGATAAAAGATAACATTTTTTCTTCAGTAAAGTGATGCTACAAACCCAAATTCAATTTGCACTTTTTAGATAATATTACCGTTATGAGCCTACTTAACATACTATTACTATGACCTTTATAAAAGTTCTCGTCTTTTATAGTACTGTTTCTCAAGGGTAACAAAAGCAATTGTTTTGCTAACTTAACGCTTATCTTTCTACTTAAGTATTTGGGATTTAAAACAACTTTGTTTTTCAAAACAATAATGTGCTCTTAAATTTAAAAATTCATTTTAGATTACAAACTTTTCTTTTTATTTATATAACAACTCTAAACTATTCAAGGAAATTGTATAAAATTGGTCAATATTTAGGTCAAATCGTGTCAGCAAAAAATAAAAGCAAACTATTTGGAATTTCCAAGCAGCTTAATGTAAATGACTTATCCCATATAAATAGTTCTACTTGTAGAAAAATATTTATAAAAAAAAATGAAAGTCTGCTTGATACATCAGTTTACCCTAAATCACTGAGGTTTTATCTATCACCAATTCTGACTTTGAAAGATACGTTTAAAGTCTATATATTTACGAAAACCAATAAGTCAGATTGAATTCTTATCCTGGTCTTGCAATTACAAGTTATATCAGTGTTGCTGGATTGTACATTAAAGAAATTCTTTTAGTAATGTGCGGTGTGTAATCTATTTTTCAACTTGTACAAATGGCTCCTACTTTTTGCAAGTCGAACGGTAATCATATATATATATAATGACATTTCAAAAATTTCGGCTAACCGTAGCACGCCACAAATCAGCAAGGCAATATATATACATCAAGTCTACCAATTTTTGTGCCGACGTTAATCAAAAAGATGATAAAAATGATTTTTGAAACAAAAGAAAAAATTATTACTTAAACACGTACACTCGGCAACTGCACTCGGCAACAACTAAATCAATAAAAAGCACGACCGGATCATTTTCAAGACAAAACAAGCTAAACAAGTAAAAAAAATCGCATATCGTTTTTTATAATTTACTTAACAATTTTAATTACGTAAAAAACCTCAACGTAAAAAAAAGCTGAACGTCTTTTTGAAAAAAAAATATAACCACATATTTGGTAGTTATCAGGACAGAATCATATCTGTAGATATTGTGCATCTATCAAACGTTTCAAAGCGTTTTTTAAAAGTGTAAAACATTCAATAAGATTTTAAATTGTATAGTTTTATCATAATTATCATAATTACTATATGAGTTTGCGGAAAACTTAATTTGTCGGCATTAACAACTTTACGAGGAGATAAAGCTCACCAAAAAAGTAAGATTTGTGTTTGATACACTGATACACAGTACAGAAACAGCACCTGTCTTAACAGAACAATATATATATAACTGTTGCCGAACAGTTTGATAGATAAAAACATAAGCCAAACAGTTGAATAATAATTAAAGTTCCAAAATTATATGAATCCACATCCAGCTAAGGAATGCTTTGCAGGAAGGAACATACCTTACTTTTAAATAAATTTTAAAAATTAAGACGACTTATAATTTTGCAAAATGGTATATTTTCTGACAGCACAAAGTACTGCCTACTGAGTTATGAATACCCTCGGGGAGTTTTACTCCACCAGCAGCGGTTCCCGCTCAGGGTTAGTAAATATATAACAAAAACCTGCTAAATTATGATGTGCAAAATGTGTACATTTCTGAAAATCATTCCTCATCAGTGACACTAGGGGCCGAAAAGTTTGATAAATAAAAACATAAGCCAAACAGTTGAAAAATAATTAATCCAAAGTTCCAAAATTATATTAATCCAAATCCAGCTAAGGAATGCTTTGCATGAGGGAACATACCTCAGTTTTAAATAAATTTCAAAAATTAAGACGGCTGAAAATTTTGCTAAATGGTATAATGGAATTGATTGTATAATTTAATGGTTCCAAGATGAGACGTCTAACGAAATTTCAGAGGAAGATGATTGAAAAGCATGTAGGTTGATTGTATTTTACGTCCGATTAGTTGTTTATTAGCTATTCGTGATGTCTCATTATTAAGTTTGATTGGAGATTTCATGTAGTCAGTCATTTTGAAATCTATGTACGATTCAGTGCATGTTTAAGCAGGTGAGAAGACGAATGCATACTTTACTATCCTAATAAAACCAAGTACGATTTGTAACTATAGGTCGTGTATAACAGTTAGTATACGAACAAAAACACACATGCTTTTATTTGTTATCTGTTTGATATTTGATATACAGGTTATTGCAAAGGGTCAATTAACCCCAAATTGGAAAAGATTTGATAGTGAATAACTGGGTCTCCATAGAATTTAATTGTTCGGTAAATGTCAATGTACGGTTTGTGTTGTGTTTCTTCTGTGACCTTATCAACTAAAGAGCTAACCCAGCAATTTTTTAAGTCAATCATGAATAAGTTCTGTTTACAAAGCAAATCAGAATTTTATTAAAAACAACCTTGGTCACTAAATAGGTTATTGTAATTGTCGCGATGTAAAAACAATATGTACACCAAAATTAATATATTAAAATATGAGTATATCTTGCGTATTTTTAATATGTAATTAACGCATTACTGTCATGTGATGGACAACAATTACAAAGTGGGTATATCTTTTGTATATCTTCCATAGATTTATACATACTTTACATGCGATGTATATACACGAACATGGCAAATTTAATATAAGTGTCATATAGCAATTTTGAATTTAAACATAAAATACATTCAAAAGTGGTATTATTGTTATATATAATTTTGAATGTATTTTGTGATTAAATTCACAAATGCTATAAAACATAAGTGAAGAATCTCACTCTAGGTATGAGACGCTATTACCCTTCTTTGTTTTTATAAGCAATTCCTCGGCACGATTTTGTTTTACATTCTCTAGAGAATGAATTCCTTACCTTTTGAACTGATTCACAGAACAATGGTGATACGGTTTTTCTGATATCTTCAAGCTGGTATTTAATTTCATCTGATATTTCAATCTCAGGATTCACCTTAGGAACAATAAAGCATTGTGATATTAATACTTGCTTTGATAAATGTTCCAATTGATAATTTGGTTGGTTGTAATATTTTTAATGTCTCATTCGCCAATTTTTCACCCATTTGCGACGAGAGCAAAATTTATTAATCTCTTGGGATTAATCTATAAACAAAGTCGTGTATGCGTGTGATGTGCGAATTTGTAGTATTGTGTGTCGTGTACTAACGCCGAGTGCGCGTCAGTACCCGACACACCACACTACACTAGTCTTGTGCTAACTCATCGAGTCAGTATGCCGCAAACAATAAAACCAGTCACATTATCCTGGCTCCGAGTGAACAAGTCAAACTCGGTGCTAATGCCGAGCGCCAGACGAGGCAGCAGTATCTCAAAGTCTTAGAACCCCCAACATTCCGCTCTTGAGCTGACGCTCTAATACTAAGCCACCGATGCGGTTTTGATGATGATGTCGATGATAACGATGTTGTGATCAATAAGGAAGAAGCTAGTGTTGATGAGGTTAAGGGGTAATTGTCTGAGAAGGTAGCTGACGTTAATTATGCATCTGGAAAAAAATCTAAAATGAAAAAAAATACCTGTATATCTGGAACCCTGTGTTGAATGACTTCTAAAACTGGTAGATGTGATGGCGATTTGAATAGCCCTGTTTCATATTTTTCAGCGATGTTGCAACAAAAGCTATAAGCAGACTACAAAGGAATTAATACCATTTATATTAGAAAGAGAATTTTTAAACCCTAATATAAAACGTTGCATTTAATGTCAATGTACCCTAAGAGTCACAGTGACTGTGACAATGAATTATGCAAATATTAATTGAAAATCAAATAAACGTGAGAACGGAGTTTGGCAAAACTAAATAACTTAAATATAGTCGTAACTGAAAATATCTTTAGGTACCTTCGATTACATTTGAAGAAAGAAATGTTGCTCTTAAAAACGTTACACAGGAAGTTGTGTCCTTGATGACGTTTTACGTCGTGTGTACAAAATTACCCAGCATTCGCCTGATTTTCTAACATCTTCCTTTTTTTGACATAAAAATCGGGCATAAAGTAACTAAACTATTTGATCAGCGTCAATTGATTTTATTACATTATCAGATTGAAAGTTAAATCTTTTGTCCAAGTACCTTTAAAATGTCTAAAATAACAAAGATGGCTTCATTGTCACTAAGACCAGATTCCGTTAGCTCTTTAAATGCATCTGTCCATTCTGTATCATAAAGTTCACTTAATTGCTCAGCTAGTTTGCTTTCCCTGTTGCTGTCACTCAGGTCTGTAATTCCGGGATTATTCTGTGTGAGCTTTGAGCCAGCCAGTTTACTAAGTCTATAATATATAAGAGGGTATTAATATCAAACTGTGTTAAAATGCAACACTTAGTCATAAAACACAAAAATGTCATACGCCATATCTTTTGAGTGCCCTCTTACATATTCTGCCTATACAAGTAAACTGTTTCCGTTTCAGCATTTTCTATCTGATACGTTGTTTTAAAATTTTCATTATTGACAAAAATATTTTTGGTCAAGTGAATAATATTCGACCTCGCAATTACCTTTCAAACGCAATCGAGGTCTTGCCAGCTAACTTGAAATACCTTGGAAAAGAAAATTTCGCAACTACCTTTCAGGCGCAAGTGAGGTTTTGACAGAGAAGCCTATTATGTGGTGAAAAAGCTTAAGACGTCTATAAATAATGAGATCAGAATGTATTAGAAAATAAATTAAATCCGTAAACGAGTAAAGCTAAGACAAATATTGGTTCATTGTATAAGTAGCATCCTTAAACACTTCTAAAGTATTGCAGACGGGGCTTAATTTTTAATGCATTGAGATTGTTTTTATTTTGTCAAGGGAGATAGGCACCAAAGGTATTGATAAGATATATGTGTGTCACCTGAAGGAAAATGGTGCAACACGTTTTAAAATTAAACTGATGACTGACATACTCGTTACTAGATATGCAATTTATAAACTGAATTTTAAACAATTGTTTCGGACAGTACTTATAACTAAAATTGAGTCAGATGTACAGGTTCGTTCTTATTTCATTTAGATTTCTCGAGATGTATTTGTGATTTATTTGTATGCTGCCTGTACATGTTTTCAAGTTTTACATATTAGCATATTAATTCAGTACCTTGTCAACAATTCTTCTTTGCTCCGCAATATTTTTTCCTTTTCAAAGTATAAAGATTTTCTTTCACACTCTAGCTCACTTATTCTTACATCCTGGTTTTTAAGCATTTTTTTCCATTTAAGCTCTTTTTGTTGATATTTCTTCTCAAGATCTTTATGGTAAGATATTGCTTTTTCTAGTTGAGAACTTCCAAAGCCTCTGCCTTCTCTTATTATTTCCCAAAGGTATTCAATTTGTGCTGTTAATTCATCGTTTTTTGATTCCGAGTCTGCAAGTCTCCTGAACATTGAAAAATGTAAAACTGCAGAAAGTTTTTTAAATTAATATAATATCTGAACTGTAAATTGTAATTTGCATATTCTAAAGTTTTGAACACATAAGATTGAGCAAATAGTTATAGAGTAAAATTTAAGAAGGCACGTCCCGAAGCCGAAGAGTTGTTAACTTATAAGAATATTACAAAAGAGAGAAACATAGTTAAAAATGCATCATAACATATTTTTTCAAATGGAATTCCAATAACATATTAACAGAATTATCTTAGATACTGGTTCTTATCACGTGTAAAGTAACATACATTGACAGGATAAATCTGCACAATAAAAATTAGAATTTAAAATTTAACAAGCGCTATGTCACTTTCTTAAACCTTAGTCAGTAATTTAAGAAAAGAACAGAGTACAAGAACCGATGAATCAGGTTTTCCTCGCGTCACATAAAGCATGGTATAATGGACGTGCGTTGAATATAAATGGAAGAATGTTTGGTCATATACAGTGTATACTATCAGATAAACATATCCGATATTTTAGTATGAAATATAGGCCCTATAACGTAATGCTTATAAATAGTCTGAACGTTTCGTCATGTAACCAGCACGAATTTTACTTTTCCTGGCAGAGTGATTACTGTCTGATTCACGTCTGCCGTAGCACTAGTTTTTCAAGGTTTTAGAAGAGATATCAAAAAATTTTGTAGAATGCTACATACCGTTATGACGTATGCATTTTGTTATAATTAACTGACACCAAATTAAATGCCATCGTAGCTGGAGTATCAAATGCAGAGCTTTTTAAAATCCTTACGGGGATTTAATATGGGAAAACACACAAACACTCATTCCGGAAATACATCGCTGTAATAATCATGCGGGTTAGGGTAGAAAATTATAGAATAGTTCATTCAGCTGTAGGTAAGATCGCTGTTGTTAGTCCTACAGTATATATTCCTTTTGTTGTCAAGTTGCAGACGATATTACCTGGCCAGCGAAAATGGGAAAGAAATTCTATTTTCTTAACTCGCATGATTTTTCAGGGAAACAAAACTAAGGATTTAAACAAAAGGTACAGAAATTATTAGAAAGTCAACTACTACTTTTACCAAAGAAAAGCAAAATAATATCCCTGCAAACATTTAACACATTTAACAAAATTGACAGGTTGTTTGAAAACGGCGTATACTGAAACTTCTGATTATAGACTTTTTTGTCGTGGAAAGGCCCCGAATAATAACATATACTATTATCACTTATAATAAAATTTTTGTCATGAACACACAGCGTGATTTAATAACATACACCAATATCAGATTGTCTTAGACAGGAGCCAGGATAATGACGGCACCGTTTAGTAAATGAACTAAACTTATACATTTGGGCCTAAAGCCGCTTAGTGGTTGAGGAGTTAACTGTCAAATTAAGGGAGTGATGTCCGGTTCTCCCAAAAGTCAGAAAAAGGTGTTTCCTACTACACCCACCCTAAAGGTATTTACAGGGGACTCGGTGATCTAGTTATCTAAAGCGCGTGTTTACGCTTAACAGTGCTGTAACCGCTAAATCCCACTAGAGAAGATCCTAATATGAGATTGTTTGTTATAGTTTATTTGCTGGAAGTCGGTGGTTTTTCTCTGGGCGCTCCATTTTCCTCCACCATCCCTGAGCTGAACTGCCTATATGCGATATAGTGAAAGATTCTTGACTTGGGCATAAAACACATTTAAACAAATCCAATTCAAACTTTGATTCTTGCCAAATGCATAACAAAAGTGATATTAATCATGTAACAAAAGGAATAAAATTCTACACAAGAAAAGAGACAAGAATCACGAGACAGCTGATTATAAAAAACTAAAATTCTAAACGTGTAGTACATTTTAATCAAATTTGATACTTCAAACATTCTTATCAATACAGTTGATTAATAATAATAATAATAATAATAATAATAATAATAATAATAATAATAATAATAATAATAATAATAATAATGACAATAATACATATAGTAATAATAATAATGATAATAATACATATAGTAATAATAATAATGATAATAATAATAATACATATAGTTGTAATAATAATAATACACATAATAATAATAATAATAATAATAATAATAATAATATTAATACATATAGTAATAAAAATGATGATAATAATAATAATAATACACATAATAATAATAATAATAATAATAATAATAATAATAATAATAATAAATAAATAAATAAAAATCACAAAAGGAGATTCTTACGTCATAGTGTTGTAATCTTTCTCTACATACTGACTCAGCTCTTTATGTGCTTTTTCTAGTTCCTGCCTAAGTTTACTTACACTTAGAATATTTGATGATCTGTTCAACGAATAAATAAAATAGCAAAAATATTATATAACTTACGATATTAAAATAAATAATCAATTAAATTCTGTAAAATACATTGCCAATTTCAAAGTAAAATACGAGTAAAAACGAGTTACATGTATAATACTCAAGATTTTACCTCTACCGTAAAATACGTTCCCCTGAAACAACATCCGAGATGAATTCACTGTAAGTGAATAAGTGAAGTTTTTTTTTTTTTTTAAATTATTTTTTATTTTTATTTTTTATTTATTTATTCATTTATTTATTATTTATTTATTTTAATAATTTATTAATTTATTTTTATTTATAATTTTTTTTGCTTATTTTCAATTTTAATTAAATCATATTAATACAATTAAAACATATAATAACATACATTACATTTAGATCTAAGTAAAGTGAAAGGTAATCATATCCCGCTTTTTGAACGTTTGAAACAAAGTTTTTTTTACTTGTTAAGACACTGATTACACCGTCGTGTGTCATTAACAAGGGCATCGCTAGTTAAACCCAGAAAGAAATGACATTAGTGATGGCCATCGTCAACCTTGCGACTGACTTTTGTCTCATGTAAACGAATATTTTTATTTAAGACTTTATTGGTAACCTAGTTATTTTGTTGTCTATTATGTTGAGTTTGTTACCGAGCTTTTTCGTGATCTTATTTCTTTTTCGAAACGACCATAAATATGGGTGAATCAATTACCTAGAATAATATGACCTGCATTATAAAGTGTCAAATTAACAACTACATATAAAATGGTTAAAATTTGAATTAACCCATTAATTCTGTTTGTATATATATTAGGCGTCAAAACCAACTGATACCCGTGTTCATTTAACTTACCCAGTAACTGGATCATCAACAATTTGGGCATCGTCAGACGGTGAAAGGGCCATCTGGTCACTAGATGCCATATCAATAATGTTTTAACTGGGCAAACGCTTCACAACCGCAGAGAATGATATAACTACAACAGAAAAATTAAAAAAAAAACAAAACAAAACAGGAAAGTGTGTGTGTGTGTGTGTGTGTGTGTGTGTGTGTGTGTGTGTGTAAAGTTCAAAAGCGTTACCCTTGTTTAATCCCTTAAATGACACACACAAACGGCCAGAGAGAGAGAGAGAGAGAGAGAGAGAGAGAGAGAGAGAAAGTGTGTGTGTGTGTGTGTGTGTGTGTGTTTCAAAAAATAGTAATGAATAAATAAGACAAAGTACATGGATTAACTAACTGTCCATATCGTTGAAAGCATGTCACATTATGTAGAGGTTGACTATATAAGGCGAAAACTGTCCCTCCTATGACTAGACCTGTCTAACCTGTATATAAAAACCACCTAGAGTCTACAGAAATATTGATTTTATAGGATGTTTTTTTTTTTAATACGAAGCAAAGATACCTGAACTGGTCTTCATGCACAGGTTGTCTTAATATAGAGATGGTTGTTATAGACAGTTTACCATGTATGCTATATTTGTCTTAAGCGGTGTATTTACAGATTGAATACTATATAGGAAGCTTTTTATCGTTATTGTTAAACAGAAACCAATGGACTATATTTATACCCTGTTACATATTAACACGCACACACTATTTAGGTCGACTGGATATTTATATTTTACATATTATCTAGGTCATTTCAAAACATTTTGTCAAGTGTAAAAATATCGATACAGTTTTAATATTAAGTATTTGATTTAGTTATCTCTTATGTTAACCAATACGACTCGACCATGTATGGCAGTTTCCGGGTCTAAAGTTATTGAATGAATCGAATTCTGGGAAATCCAATGACGTAAAGAGGAAAAACCTTGCACTAAAGAGAAGAGATGTAGGTACTTGTATAAGGGTTTAATTTCAAGTAAGTAAAACAGTTATAGCATCTTATTTATTTTATTTTTATTTTTAATGTAGTATTTTGTTATTTTAAATTCATTTTGATGTCACAATTTACTTTCTTCGTGCAAATTTCTACTTTCGTTTTGTTATCAAGGAAGGAAAATATTTGCTTATTTTTATGATGATGATGGTTATTATTATCATTATTATTATTAATATTATTATTATTATTATTATTATTATTACAATGCCAAAATGTGGAAAAAAGTATCATACTCTTTATAGCCTAACCTAGTTGCTTTCTGTGAAATTTCGTTTTATTTATTTATTTATTTATTTATTGACAATGGAACTTTACTTATTTTCTTAATATACTTTCAGATGGAAAAACTATTTTAGCTGTACTGAAAAATGGCATCTTACAATAACAGGTATTCTTTAGTAAACCAGTTTACATAATTATGTTGCGACAATCAGCATCCTTTTTTTCTGACAAAAAAGTTTTTCCGTAAGATACCAATTTTAATACTAATATGCTTATTTTAAGACGAAGGAAGACTTTTGCGACCTGGCACGAAAATATTACAAATCTCTCTCTCTCTCTCTCTCTCTCTCTCTCTCTCTCTCTCTCATAACATTATTGTTTAACTGTGATCTTTATTTTAAAGGGCAGTGGTTCCAGGTGGTGCACAAGAAGCGTGTCATGAAAGTCAGGGCTCTTCTGTTGATCAAAAACTTTCCTAGTAAGTTTAACGGCAAACGTGAAAGCACGATTTATCAAACTGTGGGACAACACAATATGAATATTCATTGTATAAGTAGGGGGATCAATAAAAAAAATATTTCTCCCTATTTCTCCCATTTTGTTTAAATTCTGAAAAAGATAATATCAGTTTGCTATTCAGTATTATAAACTCAATAGATACGGTTATATCGGATTTGAATGCATACAAACATATATGTCATATACCACTTTTTGAATTTAATCATAAAAATACATTCAAAAAGTGGTGTATTTTTATGATTAAATTCAAAAAGTGGTATATGACATATAGCTTATTAAATTATTGAAACATTATACAAATCTATACATGTAGCGGTCCGGTGAGGAAGTTTTTAAGTTCGCTTGCCGAAGGTCTTTGGTTTTCTCCGAGCATTCCGATTTCTTCCCCATCCCAGAACTGACCGCCTCGAAATAAGTGAAAGAATCTTCACTAGGACCTTAAACACCATTACTCCACTCCACTCTGAAGAAGACGTCTGGTCAAGTTATCATGACATCATGATATTCATCAAGAGCACCAATATTTGAATAATACATATATGATTCGGTCTTTTAATTGATAAAACAACATGTTATGTTTGGCAAAATTACATATTTCTGCAATTCCTTTTTAATAAGGTCACAATTTATAAAACATCATGTCATGTTTTACAAAATTACATATTTTTTTCAATTCCCCACTAATATAGTCACAATCGTATGTATTAGGCATTAAAACATCTTAAAGTTGTGTTTACCTTTTTTCAATCTCAGCTTACGGAGAGAGTTTATGATTAGGCAACTCAAGCAACATACTGCAATTACTGATTTGGAACAACCGAACAGGTAACATACCTCAGGTTTAATGAAACATACTATTCAAAACATATCAAAGCAGTAACATGTTTCAAAGAATAACTAGATAGTTTGTAGTATTGTTACATAATGTAAAATAAAGAATAAAAATTTCAAGAAAGTATTAAATGAAATGTTTAAAACAATGAACGTATGTCCTAAATATGGTTTTAATATTTCCTTATGAAATGTTTCAACAATATCTTGGAGTTAATCAGAAGTAAATATTGTTTAACAAAATTTCCACCTTAAGAATGATTTATCATAACTTTTGATCCTTAATGGTTAAATGTGATTTAAAATCCAGGTTAATTCCACTCTTTCTTTTTATCATTAATTTTGGATATTTGCAACAACCATTCTCTTCTTATTTTTGCAAGTCATTTGTCGGTTCCTATGTTGCTTGTATTTATTCTACAAGATACAGTATACAAATGCAAAATTTGACATTTTTTTTAATTTTGAAAATGCACATTAGAAATCTTCTAAAAACTTTAACGGAAAATTTTCAAGTATTTATAATCCTGTTAAATTTGCAAGGATTGTATTGTAAAATAGCTTGCTATTTGAAAAAAATGTCTTATGTAACCGAAGATGATAAGTTCGGGTTAACATTATTAGATGTGGTTAAATTTCGTTAGTTTTTTTTTTCAAAAATTAAATTATTGTTGACTAATAGATGTTCATATCATATCTAAGTACGTTTTTTATGTTTACACTCCCCTATCTAAGCAGAATTTTTACATAACGTATTTTTACGCAACACTTGTCCAAAGATCGACATATTAGTACGTCAAGGCAACATACGTTTGTCAAAAAATCGTTTTGAATAACATTTGTTTTATGTTTATGTTGTTGTTTATGATTTAGAAGAAGATATATCTACAATCTCTAGCGTTTATTTTTCTTAGCCTTAAATTTTATGTTCTGTGCTCCAGACAACCCTATTATACTTCTCAACCGAAAGGTGATTCAGTTATTATGTGCATCATTCTGTGATAAAAGATGCACAATTTGTAAATATGATTCACCTGAGCGGGTACCGCTGCTGGTGGAGTAAAACTCCCCGAGGGTATCCATAACTTAGTGGGCAGTACTTTGTACTGTCAGAAAATGTACCACTTAGCCAAATGATCTTAAATTTTAAAATCTGTTTATAACTAAGGTTTGTTCCCTCGTGCAAAGCATTCCTTAGCTGGATTTGGATTTTGGAACTTTAGATTTAATAATTTTAAACTGTTTTGCATATGTATTTTATCTATTAAACTTTTCGGTCTTATTGTCACTGATGTGGAATGAATTTCCGAAACAAATCTCTCTCTCTCTCTCTCTCTCTCTCTCTCTCTCTCTCTCTCTCTCTCTCTCTCTCATAACATTATTGTTTAACTGTGATCTTTATTTTAAAGGGCAGTGGTTCCAGGTGGTGCACAAGAAGCGTGGCATGAAAGTCAGGGCTCTTCTGTTGACTTAGAATATTCCTAGTAAGTTTAACGGCAAACGTGAAAGCACGATTTATCAAACTGTGGGACAACACAATATGAATATTCATTGTATAAGTAGCGGGCGGGGATCAATAAAAAAATATTTCTCCCTATTTCTCTCATTTTGTTTAAATTCTGAAAAAGATAATATCAGTTTGCTATTCAGTATTATAAACTCAATAGATACGGTTATATCGGATTTGAATGCATACAAACATATATGTCATATACCACTTTTTGAATTTAATCATAAAAATACATTCAAAAAGTGGTATATTTTTATGATTAAATTCAAAAAGTGGTATATGACATATAGCTTATTAAATTATTGAAACATTATACAAATCTATACATGTAGCGGTCCGGTGAGGAAGTTTTTAAGTTCGCTTGCCGAAGGTCTTTGGTTTTCTCCGAGCATTCCGATTTCTTCCCCATCCCAGAACTGACCGCCTCGAAATAAGTGAAAGAATCTTCACTAGGACGTAAACACCATTACTCCACTCCACTCTGAAGAAGACGTCTGGTCAAGTTATCATGACACAGATATTCATCAAGAGCACCAATATTTGAATAATACATATATGATTCGGTCTTTTAATTGATAAAACAACATGTTATGTTTGGCAAAATTACATATTTCTGCAATTCCTTTTTAATAAGGTCACAATTTATAAAACATCATGTCATGTTTTACAAAATTACATATTTTCTTCAATTCCCCACTAATATAGTCACAATCGTATGTATTAGGCATTAAGACATCTTAAAGTTGTGTTTACCTTTTTTCAATCTCAGCTTACGGAGAGAGTTTATGATTAGGCAACCCAAGCAACATACTGCAATTACTGATTTGGAACAACCGAACAGGTAACATACCTCAGGTTTAATGAAACATACTATTCAAAACATATCAAAGCAGTAACATGTTTCAAAGAATAACTAGATAGTTTGTAGTATTGTTACATAATGTAAAATAAAGAATAAAAATTTCAAGAAAGTATTAAATGAAATGTTTAAAACAATGAACGTATGTCCTAAATATGGTTTTAATATTTCCTTATGAAATGTTTCAACAATATCTTGGAGTTAATCAGAAGTAAATATTGTTTAACAAAATTTCCACCTTAAGAATGATTTATCATAACTTTTGATCCTTAATGGTTAAATGTGATTTAAAATCCAGGTTAATTCCACTCTTTCTTTTTATCATTAATTTTGGATATTTGCAACAACCATTCTCTTCTTATTTTTGCAAGTCATTTGTCGGTTCCTATGTTGCTTGTATTTATTCTACAAGATACAGTATACAAATGCAAAATTTGACATTTTTTTTAATTTTGAAAATGCACATTAGAAATCTTCTAAAAACTTTAACGGAAAATTTTCAAGTATTTATAATCCTGTTAAATTTGCAAGGATTGTATTGTAAAATAGCTTGCTATTTGAAAAAAATGTCTTATGTAACCGAAGATGATAAGTTCGGGTTAACATTATTAGATGTGGTTAAATTTCATTAGTTTTTTTTTCAAAAATTAAATTATTGTTGACTAATAGATGTTCATATCATATCTAAGTACGCTTTTATGTTTACACTCCCCTATCTAAGCAGAATTTTTACATAACGTATTTTTACGCAACACTTGTCCAAAGATCGACATATTAGTACGTCAAGGCAACATACGCTTGTCAAAATATCGTTTTGAATAACATTTGTTTTATGTTTATGTTGTTGTTTATGATTTAGAAGAAGATATATCTACAATCTCTAGCGTTTATTTTTCTTAGCCTTAAATTTTATGTTCTGTGCTCCAGACAACCCTATTATACTTCTCAACCGAAAGGTGATTCAGTTATTATGTGCATCATTCTGTGATAAAAGATGCACAATTTGTAAATATGATTCACCTGAGCGGGTACCGCTGCTGGTGGAGTAAAACTCCCCGAGGGTATCCATAACTTAGTGGGCAGTACTTTGTACTGTCAGAAAATGTACCACTTAGCCAAATGATCTTAAATTTTAAAATCTGTTTATAACTAAGGTTTGTTCCCTCGTGCAAAGCATTCCTTAGCTGGATTTGGATTTTGGAACTTTAGATTCAATAATTTTAAACTGTTTTGCATATGTATTTTATCTATTAAACTTTTCGGTCTTATTGTCACTGATGTGGAATGAATTTCCGAAACAAATCTCTCTCTCTCTCTCTCTCTCTCTCTCTCTCTCTCTCTCTCTCTCTCTCTCTCTCTCTCTCTCTCTCATAACATTATTGTTTAACTGTGATCTTTATTTTAAAGGGCAGTGGTTCCAGGTGGTGCACAAGAAGCGTGGCATGAAAGTCAGGGCTCTTCTGTTGACTTAGAATATTCCTAGTAAGTTTAACGGCAAACGTGAAAGCACGATTTATCAAACTGTGGGACAACACAATATGAATATTCATTGTATAAGTAGCGGGCGGGGATCAATAAAAAAATATTTCTCCCTATTTCTCTCATTTTGTTTAAATTCTGAAAAAGATAATATCAGTTTGCTATTCAGTATTATAAACTCAATAGATACGGTTATATCGGATTTGAATGCATACAAACATATATGTCATATACCACTTTTTGAATTTAATCATAAAAATACATTCAAAAAGTGGTATATTTTTATGATTAAATTCAAAAAGTGGTATATGACATATAGCTTATTAAATTATTGAAACATTATACAAATCTATACATGTAGCGGTCCGGTGAGGAAGTTTTTAAGTTCGCTTGCCGAAGGTCTTTGGTTTTCTCCGAGCATTCCGATTTCTTCCCCATCCCAGAACTGACCGCCTCGAAATAAGTGAAAGAATCTTCACTAGGACGTAAACACCATTACTCCACTCCACTCTGAAGAAGACGTCTGGTCAAGTTATCATGACACAGATATTCATCAAGAGCACCAATATTTGAATAATACATATATGATTCGGTCTTTTAATTGATAAAACAACATGTTATGTTTGGCAAAATTACATATTTCTGCAATTCCTTTTTAATAAGGTCACAATTTATAAAACATCATGTCATGTTTTACAAAATTACATATTTTCTTCAATTCCCCACTAATATAGTCACAATCGTATGTATTAGGCATTAAAACATCTTAAAGTTGTGTTTACCTTTTTTCAATCTCAGCTTACGGAGAGAGTTTATGATTAGGCAACCCAAGCAACATACTGCAATTACTGATTTGGAACAACCGAACAGGTAACATACCTCAGGTTTAATGAAACATACTATTCAAAACATATCAAAGCAGTAACATGTTTCAAAGAATAACTAGATAGTTTGTAGTATTGTTACATAATGTAAAATAAAGAATAAAAATTTCAAGAAAGTATTAAATGAAATGTTTAAAACAATGAACGTATGTCCTAAATATGGTTTTAATATTTCCCTATGAAATGTTTCAACAATATCTTGGAGTTAATCAGAAGTAAATATTGTTTAACAAAATTTCCACCTTAAGAATGATTTATCATAACTTTTGATCCTTAATGGTTAAATGTGATTTAAAATCCAGGTTAATTCCACTCTTTCTTTTTATCATTAATTTTGGATATTTGCAACAACCATTCTCTTCTTATTTTTGCAAGTCATTTGTCGGTTCCTATGTTGCTTGTATTTATTCTACAAGATACAGTATACAAATGCAAAATTTGACATTTTTTTTAATTTTGAAAATGCACATTAGAAATCTTCTAAAAACTTTAACGGAAAATTTTCAAGTATTTATAATCCTGTTAAATTTGCAAGGATTGTATTGTAAAATAGCTTGCTATTTGAAAAAAATGTCTTATGTAACCGAAGATGATAAGTTCGGGTTAACATTATTAGATGTGGTTAAATTTCATTAGTTTTTTTTTCAAAAATTAAATTATTGTTGACTAATAGATGTTCATATCATATCTAAGTACGCTTTTATGTTTACACTCCCCTATCTAAGCAGAATTTTTACATAACGTATTTTTACGCAACACTTGTCCAAAGATCGACATATTAGTACGTCAAGGCAACATACGCTTGTCAAAATATCGTTTTGAATAACATTTGTTTTATGTTTATGTTGTTGTTTATGATTTAGAAGAAGATATATCTACAATCTCTAGCGTTTATTTTTCTTAGCCTTAAATTTTATGTTCTGTGCTCCAGACAACCCTATTATACTTCTCAACCGAAAGGTGATTCAGTTATTATGTGCATCATTCTGTGATAAAAGATGCACAATTTGTAAATATGATTCACCTGAGCGGGTACCGCTGCTGGTGGAGTAAAACTCCCCGAGGGTATCCATAACTTAGTAGGCAGTACTTTGTACTGTCAGAAAATGTACCACTTAGCCAAATGATCTTAAATTTTAAAATCTGTTTATAACTAAGGTTTGTTCCCTCGTGCAAAGCATTCCTTAGCTCGATTTGGATTTTGGAACTTTAGATTCAATAATTTTAAACTGTTTTGCATATGTATTTTATCTATTTAACTTTTCGGTCTTATAGTCACTGATGTGGAATGAATTTCCGAAACCTGCAAATCTGCACATCAAAATTTAACTGGTATTTGTGTTATATATATATATATATATATATATATATATATATATATATATATATATATATATATATATATATATATATATATCATTGTCGAGTATAAAATTTGTTGATCTTATAAGACTCTCTCTCTCTCTCTCTCTCTCTCTCTCTCTCTCTCTCTCTCTCTCTCTCTCCCCAATATGATTTCAAACTTGTACCAAAGGTGGATAGTTGTCACTTTTTGTAACCATCACGTCACGCACATGACGTGTATTTGTTTCATAAAGATATAATTAGGGTTTTGACAGATATTTCTCACATTAAATGGTTTATATGGTTTTAGGTTACGTGCCAATACTACGTAAAGAATATTGCATTTCTAGAGAAAGCAAGATATGTTATTTAGGCTTTTTATAAGTAAAATGCCTAGTTTTCTTGACGGAAGTTCACATGTATAACTATATAGGCCAGGTTGCAAAGTTTTCACCCTTTTTTTAGTGGGCGAAGAATGTGATTTGGACATGGACTGGCGTTTTGTAGTTATTTTCAAAATGCTTTATAGTTTAAAAGCCAATACGAGACACAAAACTAAATAAATATACTTCCGAATTCTGTGACTAAAACAATGAGCTAAAATATCATTTTCAAACCTCAAAACAAAAAACAAAACAATTTTGAATAACGATTGGACCGTTAACATTTATTTTTTGCATTTTGTCGGAAATCTTGTTTAAGATCCAACATAATTTTGAATTCAGCCTGCTCTTTAGTACGAGATACCTTCTATAAAATATATATTACGAGTAATTTAAATTTTTTTTGTGCTAATTTGCTCAAGCAATTATTACTGTATAATATGTTAATTAGAGATTAAGAGGAAATTGATGGCTTGCGTCAGACAATCCAAAAGCAAATAAGGTGTGTTTTAAGACGTGTTTACTAACTATTAAAATCTAAATATGCAGACATATTTTAGTTAAACAAAATAAATGAATAAATTAAAATGTTTTAAATATATTATTTGACGAACTGGTGCATAATTGAAACATCTACCATCGCTTGCTATAATACAGGACTTGTTCTACTAAGTTACCGTAAAATACTATGATATTTGTTATATATTTATTTCAAAAAGAAGTAACACATACAAACATCGGGTTGCTTGTTCATGGTTGGGTAAAAAGGAATTTTCAAGTTCACTTGTCTTTGAATAAAATATTGAAATGTCTCTGCCTATTGCCCTTGAATAAGCTTCGTTCGTCGTCCTTCAAAATTTTCCTTGTCAACAATTCTACAATTATTGACCAGTTTTAACCAAGTTTGCCAACCACGAACCTCCCGACAAAACCAGTAGTTGTTTGTACATGAATCCTGTTTTGAAATCTTTATTATTAGGTGAATTTTATTAATACAAAAGATCAAATCTGACAAAATTTCACAACGTACTTATTTCTAATTTTGACCAAACCAATGTCTATTAAAACACATGTATTCACCCTACGCGTCTGGATTGTAGTCCAATTTCTAAACTTTCTAAAAAAAAATATTCAACAAAAACAAGGTCAATGTTATAAGTCATAGATAGTCAATTGCAGAAAATTGAGAGTGATCCTCTTGATAAACGCTTAGCCAAATTTATATACAGGTCTATATATTTTATCCATTGAAACTGTTAACACATCAGATGCTCCAAATTTAAGACCAATAATCTTTGTAAGCTGGTCGTGTCGGGCGAAATATAAATCACTACACAGTTTACACAGTTGTAGTAACAACTTAGTTAAAACTCTAGGGACAATGAGGCAGTATTTTTGCCTAATTTGCTGAGATTATTCTGTAATATTTAGTGTAATAATAAATAAAACGTTTGTCCAAGGTTAGGATCATTTTTTTTTAAATTGAAAAAGTAGAAGTTTTTTAAATCATAGAAATAAGTAGTTACTAGTAAACCTATCAAAAAACATTTCTCCAGTCAGGCTGGGCTTGGGACTTGAATAGATTTGAATTTATTATTTCAAACGTATTTCTGATGTTTGTTTTAATGTTCGCCCTTACAGACAACTTGCTAAAAGAAAAGTAAGATTGTTAGAGACTATGTGGTACTTCAACTATACTTCTGGACATTTGTTTGTCACGGTTTTGTTGTCACTGCATTTATTTGCAGTGCTCTCAGAGTATTTTTTGATCAATTTTTAATAATACTTTGTTCTTGTCTTGTTTTATAATTTTAATTTTATTATATATTTTATGTTTTTGTTTTTGTTTTTTTTTTTTTTGTTTATTTAGAAGTTGTTTGTTTTAAACGCTTTTTAACACCCCTTCCCCCGATCTCTCTCTTCTTTCATCTCCGAATATAAAAAATAGATAAATTAATAATGTTTACTTTCATGCAAATATTTTATTTCATTGCGTAATTACGTCTATGTTTGACATTTTTGTTTTGTGATTTATGTTAATGATATACATTTGTATACGACGATACTCAAAGGTAATATAGTGTAGATAGTAAGTAAATGTGGAGCTCATATGTTGTATTTTTAGATGAATGTTTTTACAACATAGAGCAAAGATTCAATTGGAAAAAGGAGTTTCGTCTTATAGAAATGGTTTAAATACATGTTTGTATAATAATTTATCTTTATTGCAAAACATCTACGTTTTGGTGTACTCAATGAATAACATGTGTCCGTCTATTTAGTTATTCGTTAATGTAATTAATGTAACTCGTGTAACGGCATTTTGTTCTTGTGTGTATTTAATTATTTGCATACTTACTTAACTTGGAAATGACACAGAAAACTTAGCATATTGCACCAAAGTGGGACCAAAAGCAGAAACAAAGCTTACATGAAATCACGTTGAAGTGGATTTCAGGGTAAATGTTTCACTTAAGCTACCTCTGAGCTGTGTTGAATCGAACTTAGAACTATTATTATATTTTATTTCATTGCGTAATTACGTCTATGTTTGACATTTTTGTTTTGTGATTTATGTTAATGATATACATTTTTAAAGTCAAATAGAGACATATGACTCGGAAAAAACTAAAATGGAAGGCGTTATCGAACATTTAAAAAGGCAAGTAGAAGAAAAAGGTAGAGAGTGTGAATGGTACCGCTCTAAACATGAGCAATCAGATTCATCAAAACAACTTGTTCAACAACAAATTATCGATTTGAATCATCAATTGAAACATAAAGAGATGGAAATAAAAAGAAAGGATGCAGATTACGATAGCCTGTTAAAAGAGACGAAGTCACTTAGGAAGGCAAACGATGATACTCAAAGGTAATATAGTGTAGATAGTAAGTAAATGTGGAGCTCATATGTTGTATTTTTAGATGAATGTTTTTACAACATAGAGCAAAGATTCGATTGGAAAAAGGAGTTTCGTCTTATAGAAATAGTTTAAATACATGTTTGTATAATAATTTATCTTTATTTCAAAAACATCTACGTTGTGGTGTACTCAATGAATAACATGTGTCCGTCTATTTAGTTATTCGTTAATGTAATTAATGTAATTCGTGTAACGACATTTTGTTCTTGTGTGTATTTAATTATTTGCATACTTACTTACCTTGGAAATGACACAGAAAACTTAGCATATTGCACCAAAGTGGGACCAAAAGCAGAAACAAAGCTTACATGAAATCACGTTGAAGTGGATTTCAGGGTAAATGTTTCACTTAAGCTACCTCTGAGCTGTGTTGAATCGAACTTAGAACTAATTATTATATTTTATTTCATTGCGTTATTACGTCTATGTTTGACATTTTTGTTTTGTGATTTATGTTAATGATATACATTTTTAAAGTCAAATAGAGACATATGACTCGGAAAAAACTAAAATGGAAGGCGTTATCGAACATTTAAAAAGGCAAGTAGAAGAAAAAGGTAGAGAGTGTGAATGGTACCGCTCTAAACATGAGCAATCAGATTCATCAAGACGATTTCTTCAACAACAAATTATCGATTTGAATCATCAATTGAAACATAAAGAGATGGAAATAAAAAGAAAGGATGCAGATTACGATAGCCTGTTAAAAGAGACGAAGTCACTTAGGAAGGCAAACGATGATACTCAAAGGTAATATACATGTAGTGTAGATAGTAAGTAAATGTGGAGCTCATATGTTGTATTTTTAGATAAATGTTTTTACAACATACAGCAAAGATTCGATTGGAAAAAAGAGTTTCGTAGTATAGAAATGGTTGAAATGCATGTTTGTATAATAATTTATCTTTATTTAAAAAAATCTACGATTTGGTGTACTCATTCAATAACATGTGTCCATCTATTTAGTTATTTGTTAATGTAATTAATGTAACTCGTGTAACGACATTTTGTTCTTGTGTGTATTTAATTATTTGCATACTTACTTACCTTGGAAATGACACAGAAAACTTAGCATATTGCACCAAAGTGGGACCAAAAGCAGAAACAAAGCTTACATGAAATCACGTTGAAGTGGATTTCAGGGTAAATGTTTCACTTAAGCTACCTCTGAGCTGTGTTGAATCGAACTTAGAACTAATTATTATATTTTATTTCATTGCGTAATTACGTCTATGTTTGACATTTTTATTTTGTGATTTATGTTAATGATATGCATTTTTAAAGTCAAATAGAGACATATGACTCGGAAAAAACTAAAATGGAAGGCGTTATCGAACATTTACAAAGGCAAGTAGAAGAAAAAGTAAGAGAGTGTGAATTGTACCGCTCTAAACATGAGCAATCAGATTCATCAAAACAACTTGTTCAACAACAAATTATCGATTTGAATCATCAATTGAAACATAAAGAGATGGAAATAAAAAGAAAGGATGCAGATTACGATAGCCTGTTAAAAGAGACGAAGTCACTTAGAAAGGCAAACGATGATACTCAAAGGTAATATAGTGTAGATAGTAAGTTAATGTGGAGTTTATATGTTGTATTTTTAGATGAATGTTTTTACAACATAGAGCAAAGATTCGATTGGAAAAAGGAGTTTCGTCTTATAGAAATAGTTTAAATGCATGTTTGTATAATAATTTATCTTTATTTCAAAAACATCTACGTTTTGGTGTACTCAATGAATAACATGTGTCCGTCTATTTAGTTATTCGTTAATGTAATTAATGTAACTCGTGTAACGACATTTTGTTCTTGTGTGTATTTAATTATTTGCATACTTACTTATCTTGGACATGACACAGAAAACTTAGCATATTGCACCAAGCGGGACCAAAAGCAGAAAGAAAGCTTACATGAAATCACGTTGAAGTGGATTTCAGGGTAAATGTTTCACTTAAGCTACCTCTGAGCTGTGTTGAATCGAACTTAGAACTAATTATTATATTTTATTTCATTGCGTTATTACGTCTATGTTTGACATTTTTATTTTGTGATTTATGTTAATGATATACATTTTTAAAGTCAAATAGAGACATATGACTCGGAAAAAACTAAAATGGAAGGCGTTATCGAACATTTACAAAGGCAAGTAGAAGAAAAAGGTAGAGAGTGTGAATGGTACCGCTCTAAACATGAGCAATCAGATTCATCAAAACGATTTCTTCAACAACAAATTATCGATTTGAATCATCAATTGAAACATAAAGAGACGGAAATAAAAAGAAAGGATGCAGATTACGATAGCCTGTTAAAAGACACGAAGTCACTTAAGAAGGCAAACGATGATACTCAAAGGTAATATAGTGTAGATAGTAAGTAAATGTGGAGCTCATATGTTGTATTTTTAGATGAATGTTTTTACAACATAGAGCAAAGATTCGATTGGAAAAAGGAGTTTCGTCTTATAGAAATAGTTTAAATGCATGTTTGTATAATAATTTATCTTTATTTCAAAAACATCTACGTTGTGGTGTACTCAATGAATAACATGTGTCCGTCTATTTAGTTATTCGTTAATGTAATTAATGTAACTCGTGTAACGACATTTTGTTCTTGTGTGTATTTAATTATTTGCATACTTACTTATCTTGGACATGACACAGAAAACTTAGCATATTGCACCAAGCGGGACCAAAAGCAGAAACAAAGCTTACATGAAATCACGTTGAAGTGGATTTCAGGGTAAATGTTTCACTTAAGCTAACTCTGAGCTGTGTTGAATCGAACTTAGAACTAATTATTATATTGTTGAATTGTTTTTCGAACCCCTTTGATTAATTTTCTGCAGACAAATCAAAAACGTGTGAGTAAAAATAAGTAATATGAAATGAAAATTTTAGTAAATTAGTACCAATGATGTGTTGCTGTAATTAAATAAATTACAATACATTAAAACAAGTGAATACAAGTTCCGAATTTGTGACAAATCAGTTTCTGCTGAATTAACACTCGAAAGTATCATTTTTTAATGTTTTGTAAAAGAAAAATAAATGCCTTTTTTCAATAAATGATTTAAATATAATCGTTTTTTAGATAATGTTTATGCCTTCACTTTTTACTTGTTCAAATTGTCTATTTACGATGAACACCCTGATTAATGTCTAAATGCTCCTACCATGGTTAAACATATATGCTGTCAGTGGCAGCATTTCTTTTTATCTAAAAGTGTACTGTTCATGTTCACTCAGTGGACAGGTATACGTTTGTTATAATTTACGATTTATTTATTCTTTTATCTTACACAGATTCTTCAATGTTGTTGAAAATTCGGATTATTCCTTTTACGCATGCAAAAACTTCTAAATCTAATGTTATTTTTCAAAATCTGTTTATTATTATTCTATGATTTTTTTTTTAATTTTTTTATTTTTTTTTTTTTTTTTTGGTACTGTGAAAAAGTGCAGCATACAAGTTTAACAATTTACATTGATCCAACCAAATAAGTATTTAATTTATTTGGTCGTGTAATCTATCACTTCATTTCTATCCAACTTTAAATGACTTAATTTATATTATGTTTTCATATGTTTTTCAGACAGATAGAACAATTTCAAATTCATTTAAAATCCAATGACCAAAGGTTACAGGAAAGTGAAAACAATAGTAAAATATACCATGATTATCGTGAACGCTTTTTAAAAGAAAGAAACGAGGATAAAAAGCTGATAAAAAACATGGAATCCACAATCGCGGAACTAAAGAACGAATGTTCAAAACTACGAAATCAAGTTATAGATTTAAAGAAATTGAAAGAGGATCTGCTTACAAGGTATTTAATGACATATTAATGGTTAATAGGTACAATATATATTTCTGTTAATCGAAATTTCGTAAGAAATATCTATAAAATGACGTTTAAGTTTGCCTTACCTTAGAATTAATATATTATTTATGGAAATGGCTATTTCTTTTCTTTACAGATACTTACACTTCTGTTAATTTTTTAATCTTAAATAAAAATATTTACTACGATAAAAAACAAACAAAAACTTATTTATTTCTATAATATATATGACTTAAGGGCTACATCTTATAAGGACCAACCTTTACTTATCACACGTTTTACAACTCGTCATGGCCAAGGCCTTTTTTTAGCTATGATACTAAGTCGATTTTGAACAAAATCCCTGCCTGTCCATAACACGGTATATATTGAACACAAAAAAGCCTGCCATCCCATTTGGATAAAAGGGAGTCATCCTGTTTCTTTCCTATAATTTCAATTTTTTTCAATGTAATAGTTATAATATTTTAAACATGTTGATATAGCAGTTATTTTCTCTTAACATTGAATTGTTAAAATTATAACTCCATTCTCATTGTTTTAGGCTTGTAAAGTGTTGTACTGCAAATTGTTGAGTTGGAAAGAGAGAGAAAGAGCTTGCATGTTAACGATTTTTTTTTTATTTATCGTCGAAAAAATTCAAAGCTTTTATATGAACATTTGTAGTCCAGCATTAGTTTAAATATCTTGTCATGTATTTTTGATACTATTGTAACTATTAAAACACTCAAATTTTTATATGTACTTGATGTGCAATTTTCCGAAAGTTGAGTTTTATTTTGTTATTTATATTGTGCATTTTTACTAATTTTGAATAATACATGTACATTTTTACTAATTTTGAGTAATACATGTACTTTTTTTAAGATTAAGTAAGCCAGCCGGAGCCAAACTTACGCAAGGGAATGCTGACATAACTGATTTAGGTGACGAAAACAGACCAACAAAACTTGCTGAGAAGTTTTCAGAGCTTTACGATAATGAATGGAAAGATGCATTAGAGGAACTCATATCTCTCACCTCTTCAGACGTTAAAGCCATTGAAATAAATTTGGAAATTGTCTCGGTAATTATGATATTAAATTTTATTCTGAACTAACTCATTGAACTATCGTTATGCTGGTATTTATTCTATATTTGTTTGTCTTTGTTTGAGTTTCGATGTTTTTATTGTTTTTGTGTAATTTGTATTATCTTACACAATTTTTTCAATAATATTTCAGAGTGCCTATAGATTCTGCTGCAGTTTATCACAGATGCATGCTGATGAATTGATGCATTCATTGCAATATTTACCTCAATTTAGTGACGAAACGGTTTCTGAACAAGTAATATTATGTTTAAACACCGAAATATTTTTAGCTCTGTCCAATTTTTGGCATTATTTTATTGTAATTTTACAATATTTGGTTGCAGTTAAAATCATCTTGAAACAGATATCAGGCATCACAATTTTTGCAATGTTTTAAATAAATTATAGAGACTGACATTCAGACTGTCTGAAGATTTATTAATAAGTCTTTAGTATGACGTATGTTCATTATATTAGATGTTCACAACAGAGTCCATGTTCCATAGGAAAATAACTAAAAACAAATCATGTTATCATTTGTTTATTGTTTCTCGATAGTTTTTATATCATATTTAATCCAATGATAAAACGATAAGGAAGAAATTTCATTGGCGATGGCTTTAATTTTGAATTGATTGTTATTACATGAGGTAGTCATACTTCACTATTAGAGTAATGAAAGAGCTATCTTTAGCTAAGAACATATTGCTTAAACCTGCCTTGTTTTAATATTTGTATATTCATTTGTTTCATATAAAAACATTAAAAATTAAATATTTGTTTCATTTTGTTGTGGTGTATTCAAGATCTGGTTTCAGTAACAAACACGCCATTTAGTCTTTTTATTTAATTACGTACCAGCCATCAGAAATCGTATTATATACTTTGGTTTTACCCTTATTAACGGTGTTTTAAGCCAGAATTAATCGATGTGTTTTTCAACTCATATCGACATATCTGTTGTGTACCGCTCATTGAAGACAATGTGGGACAGTTAACATATTTAATCCACGGCGCTCGCCCTTATAACCGAATATAGTATATAGCTTATACAACAAAAAAATATCGCGTGAGTTAACAAAATAAAATAGTGTCACAACTACAAAGTTGTCGTGAAAGCAAGTGTAACTTAGAAATAAGTCTTTGATACATCAAAAATCAGGTAAAACGAACACAAATATAGTTTTGCTCCTGCTATTATGTTTGTCCCTTGCAGCGAATTTGAAAGTTTTAATAACGATAAAATATTTCTATATTTTTATAATTGGTCATCGAACAACTCATCCTTCGGTAGACATGGGCTTTATCAAGAGAATTTCGAAATGACAACCTCATTACAACTCCTTAATTGTGTACGATATGATGATTTCTTATTGTGCATTTTGAAATGTGAAACAATTCTGTATGACTCTTTCAGGCTTTAAAAGAAGACAAAGATAAAGGTGCCACCATTCCCCAACATATCCAAAAGGATATAGAAGATATAAGAAAATCATTAGCACCACAAATGATAGAAGTTGTAGAGGAAGTATGTACATAGTCATTTATCAAGCATTGCAAATACAAATGTTGGTTTGAAAATAAAAAAAGAAACATTCTCTGCACACCATTGAACATTTTTTAAACAAGTAGGCAATACCTGGTGCTGTCAGAAAATGAACCATTTAGCAAAAGGATTGTTCCTTCGTGCAAAGCATTCCTAAGCTTGATTTAGATTCATACAATTTTGGAACTTTTAATTTATTGATTTTAACTACAAGTACTTTATGTAGTTTATGTTTTTTATTTATTTATCTTTTTTGGTCCCTTGTGTCACTGATGATTTTCATAAATATGCAAAAATGGCACTGCAAAATTTACAAGGTATTTTGTTTTATACTTACTATACCCTGAATGGGTACCGCTGCTGGTGAAGTTGAACTCTCCGATGGTATCCATAAATCAGTAGGCGGTACTTTGTGTTGTCTGAAAATGTACCAGTTAGCAAAATTTCTAGCCGTCTTTATTTTTGAAATCTATTTAAAACTAAGGATTGTTCCTGCAAAATAAACAGGTATTTTGTTATATATTCATACTCTAACTTTAATGTTTTAAGATAGTTAATTTATATCATAAAACCTTACAGTGCCATGTTAAAAGTTTTTTATAAAAATTGTTTTCTATCAGTTCGAAATGTGCACATCTGGCACATCAAAATTTAACTGGTATTTGTATTATATATTCATAATCCTTTCTGTATTACATCGATTACATAATCATAATTTGTTCAAAAATTATTTTACTTTATTTTAGAACGATATCAACATTTTTAAAAATTAAAAAAAATGAACCCCACTTTAAACTTTTAGGCAATTTTGAATGGGTATTTGTGCTTGGAAATGTTGATATATACAAAATATACAAATAAGCGTTTAACTTTGAGATGGTCCCCACGGATAGCAATATACAATTAAGCTGTAAACTTTGAAATGGTTTCATAGAATTGCAATGGCAACTACAGGATCAGTTTTTGTCATATCTTCAAGTTGAAAACTTGAAATGGGTAGTAAGGAAAACCGCTGTAAATAGAAATTGTGTTTCGTAAAAGTTATATTCGCTCAACTTATAATGTTTTTAAAATGATAAATATAAAAAAATTGTATAAATTTCAAAGCTCCTTCGAAATTGACTACCTAGACAATTGTAAATCGAAAAACTTACTGTAAGTAATTGCTTATTTATTGTTTTATTAAATAAAGAAATTGTGAACACCTCGAAAATATGAGAATAGATATCGTCAAATTTACTGTTTGTTAAAATACAATAATATATATTGATGAATTTTTCTTTAAGGTAGGATTGTTGGGTAAAAAAATGTTAACAATTTCACAAAATTCGGGAATACGGCAAATAAATTATACTTTTTAAAGATTTAGTCTTGATGGAAAAATAATTGAAAATTACAGACATAAATTACAAAACCATTTTCTTCTAATCTGATGGAAACAGAAAAAACAGAATGAGAACAAATGGAAGTTTAAATTCAACTTTCATTTTTTTTTCTGTGTACTTTTAAATACGTTTTGAAAGAAAACTTATTATATAAATAGTTTAACTCTGTTTAGTGCCAAATTTTAGCAAATATTTTAGCTTATTAAGAGTGTTAATAACTTAGAAAAATATATCAACGTAAGGCCTAACTTTGACTAAAATTCAGAGAAATTTGAAATCGAAAAATTACATGTTGTTCGGTTTGTATTTTCAGAATCAACGAAAATTAGTTCACATATATTCATTTTTATTGAAAAGAATATCGAGCTAGGGAACCGAAAACCAGTCGAAATTATCACAAATTGATACTAATTGGTATATTTAAAACGGTTTGACAATACATTTAAATTACACTTTGCAGTACCATTGTTGACGAATGTGCTTTTTTTGCCAAATTTGTTTAGCTCATTTTCTTACTCATAATTTCTTTAGTATCTGAATGATGTATTCCAAAACCGTTTTAAATTAAAAATTACACAAACGTTTGTGTATCGTATATTGCACTTATTTCATACGAAAAATAAAGTTTTTAGCTATCTGTACTGGTTTTACAAAATACTTCAGAACAATTTTATTTTAATTCCTTTACATATTAATGTTTGATTTCTAAATTTTGCAGAGATTTTGTGCAGTAGCTGCAAAGATTATTCAAAGATATGTACAAAACAGCAAACAAAAAGACTCTGATTCTGATTCACGAAAAAGATATGGTCGTCAGGTATTGGATGATAAAAATTATCAAGAACAACATGTAGATGGCGCAAGAGGATTTGTTGATAAAGAAAGTTTTGAATCATCATCATCAATTGATGAGCTTTTTTTGCTTTTTGACAAAACACCATTTACAAAACAGTTTGCTAGACGATGTGCCCATCTTTGTTGGCTTATGCGTATCCGGGATCCTAAAATACACATGGTGTATGATCTTGAAAGTAAAAAAGACGATTTTAACAATGAGATGTTTCGATACTATACTCGCACCGGAAAACACATGGATTACTTAGTCTGGCCAGCATTATTTTTGTACGAAAACGGACCTCTTCTTTCAAAAGGAGTTGCCCAAGCACTTTTACGAGCATAAAAGCATAAACGTTCTGATGAACTTTATCTCGCAAACGAAATGTCGACTTGATCAGGAGAATTGCTTTCCAAAAATAGTCATTTGAATATTTCTTCGTTCTCATATCCGTCTGCTTTTAAGTCTTTCTCTTCTAACCACATTCGCATATAAAACACAATATTTTACTGCACTAGTATACATTTCATAGTTGTGTAAGTAGATAATGGAAGATCATTGTTTTGCTAATGATCGGGATATTAGCAGTAAGAATATAATTTTTTTTTACATTTGTCTGACTTATGCTATTATAATGTCATACACCGTAAGTATCTAGTAATCAATATGCAATTATCTATATCTTTTATGCAGAGTGGCTAGAAATTAGACGTGTTACAATAAAATATGAAACTTTTATATGAATAATTTAACTGTAGTCATATAAAACTATTTAACTCTACGAATTTAATTAAACTTCTAAAGCATGATGTGTCCAAAACTATATTGACAAACATTTGCAAGAATGTTAATAAAAACGTCGTAAACTAGTTTATATTTGATCATGTTTATTTGATCTTGTTTATTTGATTAACGTTTATATGATTTACTTTACTTCTTTTTAATTATTTGTCTATTGCTTTATAGATTTTAACATTTGCTTTTTTAGAATAACTAATTTGTTTTTTACAATTTGTTTTTAGATAATCATAATGGTTATTATCAATGTATATTGTTTGTTTTTGTCTTACTTTTATAGCATCGTAAAAAATGCAAACAATTGTAAAAATGGTCAACACTTTTATTTAGTGTCTTTAAATTATAATGATGTTACAATTTTGCTCGTGACTTTTCTTTGTTAAGAACATGCAATTCAAAAACTCTTTTATCAATGACTGTTCCCAAACTGACAATTTTTTGGAACACGATTAAAAGGCTTGTTTCTTAACTTAACACAAATCATTGTTTCTGATATAGTTCTGTCATTTGAAACTTGACATCGAAATTCAATACCAAAGGAAAATGTCATAAAAGCATTTGTGATCTTATATTTAAAAAATGTTTTATTGTTTAGCACATAGCTACTTGTAGTCAGACAAATTTGCATAGATTACAATATGTTTCAAAAATCCAAAGAAAACACTATAAGCATTCGTTGAACTTTTTAGCTCACCTGAGCTGAAAGCTCAGATGAGCTATTGCGATGGTTCACCGTCCGTCGTCTGTCGTGCGTCGTGCGTTAACTTTTAACATTTTTATCATCTCCTCTAGAACTACCAAACCAAATTTGATGAAACTTGGTAACCATCATGCCTAGGTGACGCCCTTTCAGATTTGCACAACTGAAGGAGTAATGTCCCTTTGGGGGAAATAGTGAAAAACTTTAAAAATCTTAATCTACAAGAGATATACCTTAGTTATTTCATTTATAACATCCTTAAGTCATCTTTTTTTAGATTTGCACAAATGGTAGCCATGGGGCTCAAAATGGGGAAATTGTAAGGCACTGAGTGGGGAAATTGCTAAAAATTATGTATTTGTCACTATATCTTGAAAACTATCAACGTTTTTTTGAGGTCAAGGTCACAGCTGCCAAAGAAGACTTAAATTGCTATTTATCTTGAAAACTATTAACTTTTTGTATAGGCATGTATATTAGAATATTGTAGGTATTGACATGTCAATCATTATGATATATGGTTCAAGGTCATATGTTGAAAGGTCAAGGTCACAGCTGCCAAAGAAGACTTAAATTGCAAATTATCTTGAAAACTATTAACTTTTTGTATAAGCATGTATATTAGAATATTGTAGGTATTAACATGACGATCATTATGATATATGGTTCAAGGTCATATGTTGAAGGGTCAAGGCCACAGCTGCAAAAGAAAACATAAATTGCTTATTATCTTGAAAAATATTAATTTTTGTATAGGCATGTATATTAGAATATTGTAGGTATTGACATGTCAATCATTATGATATATGGTTCAAGGTCATATGTTGAAAGGTCAAGGTCACAGCTGCCAAAGAAGACTTAAAGTGCAAATTATCTTGAAAACTATTAACTTTTTGTATAAGCATGTATATTAGAATATTGTAGGTATTAACATGACGATCATTATGATATATGGTTCAAGGTCATATGTTGAAGGGTCAAGGCCACAGCTGCAAAAGAAAACATAAATTGCTTATTATCTTGAAAAATATTAATTTTTGTATAGGCATGTATATTAGAATATTGTAGGTATTGACATGTCAATCATTATGATATATGGTTCAAGGTCATATGTTGAAAGTTCAAGGTCACAGCTGCAAAAGAAGACATAAATTGCAAATTATCTTGAAAACTATTAACTTTTTGTAAAGGCATGTATATTAGAATATTGTAGGTATTAACATGACGATCATTTTGATATATGGTTCAAGGTCATATGTTGAAGGGTCAAGGCTACAGCTGCAAAAGAAAACATAAATTGCTTATTATCTTGAAAACTGTTAACTTTTTGTATAGGCATGTATATTGGAATATTGTAGGTATTGACATGTCAATCATTTTGATATATGGTTCTAGGTCATACGTTCAAAGGTCAAGGCCACAGCTGCAAAAGAAAACTTAAATTGCTTATTATCTTGAAAACTATTAACTTTTTGCATAGGCATGTATATTAGAATATTGTAGGTATTGACATGCCAATCATTTTGGTATATGGTTCAAGGTCATATGTTCAAAGGTCAGGGTCACAGCTGCAAAAGAAGACTTAAATTGCTAATTATCTTGAAAACTATTAACTTTTTGTATAGGCATGTATATTAGAATATTGTAGGTATTGACATGCAAATCATTTTGATATATGGTTCAAGGTCATATGTTGAAAGTTCTAGGTCACAGCTGCAAAAGAAGACTTAAATTGCTAATTATCTTGAAAACTATTAACTTTTTGTAAAGGCATGTATATTGGAATATTGTAGGTATTGACATGCAAATCATTTTGATATATGGTTCAAGGTCATACGTTCAAAGGTCAAGGTCATATCAACATAGGAATACTAAAATTATTAATTATCTCGAAAGCTATTAATGTCATGCATAGGCATGTATATTAGAATATTGTAGGTATTGACATGACAATCATATGTGGTTCGAGGTCATATATGTTCAAAGGTCAAGGACATAGGTGCATAATTATACTGAAATTCGTTAATGATTTGGAAATTATTCATTGCACTACGGTTACTTCATGCATATTATATAAGCAACTTATAAATGAAAAGTGAGTGGATATATTTCTGATTAAGTTTTGTGGAAGTTCTTAACTTGAGAAAACTTATAAAGTTTCTGTACTTAATATATTGTCTACTGCAATTTGCAAACAATATTGGACATATCTTCAGGTGAGCGTTAAGGCCCATGGGCCTCTTGTTAAAGTTTTAATATGCATTTAATCTATATGCTTTACGTTGTATGCAGAGTGGCTAGAAATAAGACATGTTAAATAAAATATGAAACTTTTATATGAATGATTTAACTGTAGTCATATAAAACTATTAAACTCTACGAATTTTATTAAACTTCTAAAGCATGATGCGTCCATAACTATGTTGACAAACATTTTCAAGAATATTAATAAAAACGTCGTAAACTAGTTTATATTTGATCATGTATATTTGATCATGTTTATTTTATTTTTTTTTATGATTTACTTTACTTCTTTTTAATTATTTGTCTATTGCTTTATAAATTTGAATATTTGCTGTTTTAGCATAAGTAATTTTTGTTTACAAATTCTCTTCATTCCTTTTTGTGTTTTTAGATAATCATAATGACTATTATCAATGTATATTGTTTGTTTTTGTGTTGTTATTATTATAGCATAGTAAAAAAAATGCAATCAAGTTGTAAAAATGTTCAACACTTTTATTTGGTAAGTGTCTTTAAATTATACTGATGTTACAATTCTACTGGTGACAATTCTTTGTACATGTCATAAGCATTCAGTTCAATAGGTCTTTCATCAATGACTGTTCCCAAACTGACTTTTTTTGGAACACGGAGATTAAAAGGCGTGTTTCTCAACTTGTGCATCTAGCTGCTCAGTAAAAAAACACAAATCAAATTACTATTAAAAAGATTTTTTTTTACCATTGTTTCTGATTATTCTGTCATTTAAACTTGACATCGAAGATCAATGCCAAAGGAAAACCTCATACACAAGCATTTGTGATCATATATTAAAAACTTTATATTGTTTAGCACTAAAGGTAATTATAGTCAGATAAATTTGCATTGGAAACACTATAAGCATTCGTTAAACTTTTCAAAGTTTTTACTTTGTTTTTGGATTGTGATGTAGACAAGGACTGGTATGTTTGTGTTTGGGATTGTGATGTGGACAAGGACTGGTATGTTTGTGTTTGGGATTGTGATGTAGACAAGGACTGGTATGTTTGTGTTTGGGATTGTGATGTGGACAAGGACTGGTATGTTTGTGTTTTGGATTGTAATGTGGACAAGGACTGGTATGTTTGTATTTTGGGATTGTGATGTAGACAAGGACTGGTATGTTCGTGTTTTTGGGATTGTGATGTGGACAAGGACTGGTATGTTTGTGTTTGGGATTGTGATGTGGACAAGGACTGGTATGTTTGTGTTTGGGATTGTGATGTGGACAAGGACTGGTATGTTTGTGTTTTGGGATTGTGATGTAGACAAGGACTGGTATGTTTGTGTTTTTGGGATTGTGATGTGGACAAGGACTGGTATTTTTGTGTTTTTGGGATTGTGATGTAGACATGGACTGGTATGTTTGTGTTTTGGGATTGTGATGTGGACAAGGTCTGGTATGTTTGTGTTTTATTAATTACCTTATACTTTCAGAACATTTAATTTTTAGAATCGAATGGCAATAAGAAAAATGATATTGAATGTTTTGAAATTATTTTTAGACTTTTAAACAGCAGCTTTATAATTTTTTCTCATTCTCTCTCTTTTGCTAGTAAAAGTTTATGACACTTGCTAAGTACATTGTTTGTTTTCTTATTTTTATATTAGAATAAATATCATTTATTATATTATAAAAACGTATATTTATAAATGCCTCTTCTGTTTAATTGAATAAATTTATTGTTTTTACCATGTCTTGTTAAAAATTCGTCATTTGTTGTTTTTTTTTTCGATAACATTTGCATTAAAATGTGTTTATTTTTTATTATGTGTATGACATGAAAATTGATACATAAATTACTAATTCATCAGACAAATAAGGTATCTATCACAGAAGAAGAAAGTCTCGGTAGTGGCAACAGAATCTACCATACCGTATTATGTATAATGACATAGATTTTCTTATATACAACTTATTGTAAATATTTTGACATAGATGAACATTATCTTTAACATCACGTCGAAGAATGATTACCGTTTGATTCTCATTGTTACCTATGGTTCTTATCCATTAAAGCAGTGTGATGTTTACTTAAATCTTTTCGCCTATCAGCTTTATTTTTGCAAGATAATTTTAGCTATGTTCGTGATCAGTTAATTCCAATCTTTTTTCGATAGATATATATTTAACAAAAATATTTATTTCGAATGTGCAATATGTGCACATTTCGGAAATCTGTTACTAATCATTGACATTAGCGGCCAAAAAATAAATAGATAAAAAGACGATCTAAATATTAGATAATTAATGAATTCAAACTTTCAACATTATATAAATCGAAATCTAACAACGGAATTTTTTGCATGAGGAAACAAACCTTGTTTATAGATATATTTTAAAAATAAAAGAGTCTGAATATCCGATAAAATATTTTGTTTTAAATTTCCAGTGATTAATATCCTAAATCTTAAATTATTATCTCATTTGTAATAATTTTATAATTTTGAACTATTGAGTTTTGCATAAATTGAGCTATCGATTGCACATGTATCTTATGTTTTCTAGCCTTTTTAGCTGCAATTATAGTGAATACGGTTTAAGAAAGCACTGCCTCGTGCAGCAGTGACAAATACAGATTACGATAACGATCAATCGAGTACAAATTTGATATTTAAAAGATAAATTCAATTGACATAGAAAACGTTGTTTACACTTTTTACACGTCATTCTCTTTCAAAAAAAAAAAAAAAAATAAAAAATAAAAAAATAAAAAAAAACACCAACGTCTCTTGGAAATGTTTTGGTATAACCTCTCCAAACCAAGATGGCTGTTATAAGTTTGAATTTATATATATATATATATATATATATATCCAAAAATACCTGTCAAATCTTGACACGCCCCACACGCACACACCACGGAAAAACACTCCCCACCAGCGACACTAGGGACAGATAAGTTTGAAAGTTAAAAGCATAAGTCAAACAATTGAAAACCATCGTCTCAAAGTTCCAAAATTTTATAAATCAAAACTTAGCCAATGGAGCTTCGTATGTGGGAACAAACCTTAGTTTTGAATAAACTTCCAAAATTAAGGTGACAGAAAATGTTGCTAAGTGGTACCTTTTCTGACAGCCAAAAGAAATGCCTACTGAGCTACTTTCGGGAATATATAAAGAACATTGATACAACGTCATCATAGAGTTAGTGATAGGCTAATTACTTAAAATTTGATACATAAAAGAAGATGCTTGTCAAAAAACCTTAATGGATTGTGCTTTAAAATTATGCTTGGCATGATTGTTACCGTCCATAATTGAAAAATAAACCAAGTGCAAGTTCAGTGATATAGATGATATGTTACCTATTGTTCAAAACTTTATTTGATAAAAAGAATATCAGATATTACCCAAAAAACCTGAATTTATAAAAAAAAGTAATATAATAAAACATGAAGTTGCCTGGGAACAAATAGAACATTTTAATTTCCATTTGTGGCATAAAGATTTTAAAGAATAAATATACACAATTTTAAATGATCAAAAAGTAATCATGTCATTATTAAAGTCATTTTGTGCACAGCTTCGAAATTCCAATTATCATCCTCAGTTAGAATTTATTCATAAATAATATATAAAACCTGTTGCGTGTTTTAAGAAGTGCATTCTCATTGACTAACCACATGGTCTTTCAACTTATAAGTTTCATTTAATTTCAAGCTGATCCTTAGTGAAAAAATGTTTCTCAGTCAACTTTTACAAGGTGCGTTATTTTTTTTTTTTTTTTTTTATTTATTTATTTTTTTTTTGGTACTCTGGTTAATTCTCCATCCATTGCCGACCACTTTAAAAAAAAAGTTAACACTTTTTACTTCTCAAGCTACTTAAAAAGCACTGCCGATGCAATAATATTTAATAACCACAAAGGATAATTCCCTGGATTTGAGATAGTGTTGGTAGTGTTTTAATTATGTTTTATGTTATAACAAACACATTTACTGCATAACATGTTGGTTAACGGAAAAACATTGATAGCATGTAATAACTTAATTTCTTAGTTAAATTTTTAACAGGGTTTCACAGCAAACAAAGCCAATGCATTTAAATACAATGCTTGTGCGTCTGTCATATATATATTGTGTATTTCTATGACTGTTTAGAATTCGTACAATAGCCATTGCATTTTAACATTTTATGCATAAAGGGCCCAATTCAATCCTTGAATTAGAAATACAGATTATTTGTTCCTTTATTCCTTCAAAGATTAAATACAAAAATAATATTTCATTCTGAAATTACACTTTTTTGATCTCACTCCGACAATATGAATTGGTATGTCATACCCTGTCTATGGTTCATACCAGATACTTAAGAACCATATAATGTTTTACCCTACCAATGAGTAGTATTTAAAAAAGAAGGAATATTGCAAACCCTCATTTAAATATGCAGTCTCAAGCTCTCTAAATTCCTTTACCATGTTCCTTTACCATGTTATGTTCTTTCAAAAGAATATGTCGTAGAATTCTAGCAGTTTTCTTTGTTATTAATGTTTAATTTTTAATCCGTTTTCGATCACTTTTTAATAGAAAAATTCGCAAAGAAAATGCATTTGTTAACTAGATGTTTTACATTGATCAGTAATAGGGTTCTATTGCCTTTAAGTACTTTCACAATTTATCTTGCCGTTTAGCCTAGCGACAAGGGAAACAAATCTTTCTCATCCAGTATCAGCCAAAACAGAAACAGTTTTGCGCGTACGCCTATGTACAATACTTGGTTAGTCAATCGCTTTATAGAGAAACATCTACACCTTAAAAGTTTCAGAATGAACTTAAAGAAGATTTTAAGTTCAAAATCATGTTAACGCTAAAGATAAAACTGAGTGCTGATCTTTTTAAAGAGATCCGAAATCGTTCTCAAACACACCTTGTAAAAGATCTAAAATATGGATTAAAAATAAAAACATTGTATTTTCATGCATCCGAATCAACGTCTTTGAATCTTACAATTATTTTTTACAATCAAACACAAACATACCAGTTTATTCCAAATTACAATCTTCAAAACTAGCAAATCAACTTACTCAAACGAACTTCCATTAAGAAAGTTGAGACGGATGCTCCTGAGGGTAAGTACTTCCTGTCTAGTTAGGTTTACCCCTCACGTGTAAAATTACATTTGCAAAGTTTTTACTTTGTTTTTGGGATTGTGATATGGACAAGGACTGGTCTGTTTGTTTTATTTTAGCATAAAAGGAACATCGAACTTCAGTAAGTCAAATATATTTAGTATGAGTTTTGACACAGTGACATAAACTTATTAACAACATTGTGATGACGGCCATAAAACTTTTAAATGGCATTGTTTAACCTAGAGTTGCAATATGTTTGAGTCAACAATGTAATTGCTAGCAACATACTTCGTTTCAGAAAGTTCTCGTAGCGGAAACAATCTCTACCATACTGTATTAACTGTGAAACATATACACCATGAGAAGCAGGAATACAGCTGCATCACGTTAGTCGTTTAGTTTCATAATTAAGATATCAGACCAAATATGAAGCAGAAAATAGAAAATCTTTTATTTCAATTATTTAATAAAATCGCCTGTTTAATTTTGTTGTGCCACTTATGCATATTTTGGAAATGCATTTCTCATTAGTGACACGAAGGGCCGAATTAATTATAGATTAAAAAAGTAAATTATCCAAACATCTAAATATTAACGAATCCAAAGTTACAAAATTATATAAATCGAAATCCAGTTAAGGGACGCTTCTATAAGGGAACAAACGTTAGTTTGAAATAGATTCCAAAAATTAAGACGGCTGAAACTTTTGACACAAATGATACATTATCTGACAGCACAAAGCACTGTGTCCTGAAATCTGAAATATGAATAATCGGGATATCAATTTCAAGCTTAAAAGGGTTGAATGCGTTCACATATTCTGCAAAATTTGGATTATTGAAATGTAAAACATCATTTTTTAATATTTGTATGTGGAGTTGGATGTTAAAGAGACAGTCTTCTATCCATGTTTTTACAAAGTTTTGCAAATATTCTGTTTTGTATAAAAAACAAATTCTTTTCCGAAATATATTCAGCTAGCAAACTAGTGATGAAAAAATAAGCATGATACGTATCTAAGTTAAGAATAAATACTGAATGCTTCTATGGCTTATTTTAATGATGTGACAGTTTAAAACCTACACACTCGTTTTCTGTTTAGTTTTAATTTTTGCAACAAAAAACTTATAAATTCTAACGAATTTTCCAAATTGTACTTGCAATAAAGACATGATACATATGTATCTAAAAAAATACCTGTTTAACTGTGCAAATCGGGAAGTTATCCCTCAACAGTGGCACAGAAGTGACCAAAAAGTTTATAAATATAAAACACGTGTATGTCAAACAGTTAAACAGTAATAAATTTTTATCTTACAAATTATATGAATCAAAATTCAGCTTAGAAAGACATTGCGCGAGATAGCAAGTATTAGTTTTAAACATGTTTAGAAATTAAAACGGCTAAAAAATTTTGCAACACTGTGCTGTTAATGATATCCTTCGGGAGTTTTTATACTAAAATAAAGGAATCAATTACCGATCTCGAAGCTCTAGAGAAGAAAATAGATAGGATTTTTTTTCATTCTGTTTTGAATTTATTTTTATTTATTTATTTATTTATTTATTTATTTTTATTTATTATTTATTTATTTATTTACTTGGTTACTGTGTTTTTTGCGTCTTGTCAGTGTCTGTTACTTCGTCATCTTCGTGTATTTTGTAAACTAGTGTCATGAGTGACATGCAGGAATAAACAAACCGGGCTCATCATGATTTATCAAAAAGTCATCTTAACTTATATAAGAAAACATTGAATAATCTTAAAACAGAGCGCTAAAGTACTAGAGTGATTTGAAAATAATTTCTGAAAATGATAATATTGCATTTTCAAACATCGGGAGGAAATGCAATCTCACAATCGTATTTGGAAATCAGATTTAGTGTCACGGATCAGGAATGAATTTCCGAAATGTGCACATATGGCAAATCAAAATATATATTTGTGTTATAAATTTAAATACAAAGCTCTTTATTATATTGTCTTTAATATGTTTTTCAGACTGTTAAAAAGTCATCAGTTAGTTATATATCTTATTTAAACATTTTATTTTTTTTCTTTAGGCATGAACTAGATTTTGTAATATAAAAAGATTCTTTATTTAAACTAACGCAAATAAAAATTTAACAAATGAGGTGATAAAAGATCTTTATTGTCTTCTTTCTTTGTTCTTTATAACAAATTAACAGGTATAGGTAAGCTTTGATAATGCCAAATCAATAATTTAATCACATTTAACCAACAGATCGATACAGTTGGATGTGCAAAGACCACTTTGAAGAAGTAATCAGTAAGGCTATTTTTTTAGTTTTTTTTTTTATTAATTTCACTAAAAGTATTTTCTAACAAATAATTTATGTTTCAGTTATAAGCTGTCTTCTTTAATTTTCTGTTTGTTCAAATAATAACAATGAGTTAAAATAGATAAATAAATTAAATAAAAGATTTAAAATTCAGATTATTTATCGTTTTCATACAAGAAGCATTTAGAAATAAAAACCAGTTTTTGTTATTATTACAAAACCCAAATGGATACATTGGTAAAATAACAACAGATTAATGCAGTTTTGAAATAACCTTTCGTTACCCTGATACCTTAATAATATTTTCAACATTATTGACACTTAATAAATAATATTGCAGCTTATAATTAAATTGTTGACTGACGGATATGGCAAGCCTAGGCTAATTAAGGTCCTTAAAAAGTTTATCACAGTATTGTTGAAAAGTATTATGTTCCTGTATTTAAACTTAATCATGATATATTTGACGTCCAATAATTCCATGTTTTTTTTCATTTTCAAATTTCTTAAATTTTATTTTGCACGTAAAGGATGTAGCTAGCTAGCCAAGAACTGCTTTTCCTTCCAGAGCACCCGTTCTCGAAGATCATATATGTAACTAAATTAGCCTTTTACAAAGTTTTTTTAATTATTTTTATTTATTTATTTATTTTTTTTTTTTGGGGGGGGGTGTTGCATGGATAAAAACTGGTATTTTCTGTTTACAAATTTTAATCCCTTATATCTATCATATAGAACTAATTAGAATTTATTAATTCATTCAGATTAGATTATAAATAATTAATCTTCTCCATCTTTGCACTTAGTCAATCAATATTATGCTGAGATTATCCTCAGAAACTTCTTTCATTTTATAAGCAAGCTTGTAGCAATGCATTTCCCTGCATTATATAGCACTACAAGTTTGCAACTCTGCTTTACTAAACTTCAAATGAGATTTTTCTCTCGTCATTGTTGTTTTTTAAGTGCAGTGATGTTACAAAAAAAAATAGTTTGCACTTTTTGAATTGTATTTCCGTTATGAATCTAATAAACGTGACATTTGTAAAATTTCTTACCTTGTTTTAATAGTACTTTTTCAAAGAGGTAACAATAATAATGGTTTTGCAAACATTACACTGCTAAGTAATATCAGTGTTGCTGAATTGTAGACATTGTTGTAATTAATTAGTTAGGAGCGATGTGTGATCTGTTTTCAACTTGTACAAATGGATTCTACTTGTTGCAAAATCGACCGATAATTATTTTAAAAACTGTGCATCTGTTATGACTCACTACAATACTCTCACACAAACACACAGACAGACACACGCACACACACACACAAATATATATATATATATATATGTGTGTGTGTGTGTCTGTGTGTGTGTGTGTGTTGTTGTTGTTGTTGTTGTGCTGTTTCTGTACTGTTTATCAGTGTTTCAAACTCAAATCTTAATTTTTGGTGAACTTTATCTCTTCGTAGTGGTTATTGCCGACAAATTAGGTTTTCCGCAAATTCATTTAGTAGTTATGGTAATTTTAAATCTGATTGAAAGTTTTACATGTTCACTTTTGGAAAACGGTAGATAGATATCTACAGATATGATTCTGTCTTAATACATACCAAATTTGAGCAGTAGTTAAGTTTTTTTTAAAAAAGATGTCCCACATTTATTTTTCCTAATTCAGTTTATTTTTAATGTAATTAATATTTTTAAGTAAATTATAAAATACGATATTTGATTTTTTTTTTTTACTTTTGTGGCTTGTTTTGTTACGAACATTAAAAGATCGTGCTCTTTGTTGGTTTAGTATGTCGAGTGTACATGTTTGAGTAACAATTTTCTTTTGTTTTGAAAACCGTTCCATCATTTTGATTAACGACGACACAGAACATTTAATTATAGGTAGTCTTTATGTATGCATATATAATTAATATAAAATATAAAACAAATACCTGCTAAATTTTGATGTGCCATATGTGCACATTTCGGAAAATCATTCCTCATCAGTAACACTAGTGGTCTAAAGTTTGATATATAAAAAACATAATTTGTGTTTAATTTGTGACTTGTTACGGTTAACTTAATTGTTGTTAAATGTCATTTTCAACATTTTTTGAAATTACTAAAACAAGAAGTGGTCATCAATTGATTGATTGATTGAGTTTAAACATGGCCAACAAAATGTATTGGTCATTTTAATTTTCGTTAAATTTTGTGCATGTTCAGAGTCACAAGTGTTTTAATATTTTTAACAAAGTTGCGTCTATAAATTTTTATTATGTGACTTTGGTTTTAATAAAAAAAACAAAGTAGTTTTTACAACTACAGAATTCTGTTTATTATAATTGTTATGTTTCTCGGCTTTGTTAGACCGATATTAGCAATTATAACCACGAGGCTTTGCTAGGCGGAAACACACTGCTTTATTTTGCAATCACACAATGCCATATTACATATATAATTTCTTGGATACCGGAATGGACTTGAATCCGTTTTTAATCGATACATGATATGTAATTAATTACAATTATTATTATTATTATTATTATTATTATTATTATTATTATTATCCTTCTTTCCTAATATTAAAACCGTCTGAAATCTTTCTTAATGTTTTGTTTGTATAAATAGGTTTTCTATGACGAATAAGACGTTGAGATTATGGATAAAAATGACTTGAAATTTGGACGTTTATACAAAATGATAACAATAGTATGTAGAGACATATTATGGGAAATACTTATTCACAGTGTAAATTTAGATAACCTTGTGCAAGAAACATTGAAAGATGAAAATAAGAAAATTCCAAAATATATTAAATCAACACTTAAAGAAGCATCAATTACAAAAACCTACTTTGTCAGTTTGCATTGTGAGTTTGATATATCCATTCTGATATTTATCATAAACAGATTTTGGGAGACCAAATTGAAAAAGATACCATTTGTAAACGATATTCATAGCGCTGTAAATTATGTCAGTGAAACTAGGAATCTTCTAGTTCATTCTAAAGAGTCAATTTCTGACTACGATAAGGAATTTGGAAAAATATGGGACGTTGTAGATTTACTTGAAAACAGATTACATAGCATTCAGCAAATTAATGCTACCAATAGAAAAATGAAAAGAAGTCCAAGACGATATCTAAACTTAATAGAGAGGATCAACCAGGATATAATAAGTCCTGAAGAAATAATAAATATAACAAAAGACATAAGGAAATACCTTGCAACGCTAAAAAGTAAGGAATGTCCGGTTCAAGAGAATATTGATGATAGTGGTAAGTAAAATTTTATATTCAACTGGAGTGTATGTCTTTTATACTATTTTTACTACCTGAATTTTAATTTTGAAGTTATGGCAACACGTTCTTATTTTTAAAAAAATTTATTATAAATATTAGGGGTCGAAAAACTTAAAAGATACAAAAACATATGCCAAACTGTTGCAAATTAATGGATCCAAAGTTTAAAATTATTCTGAATCTAAATTATATTAGTGGGATGGATTCAAAATATGCTTTAGAGAGAACTAAATGCCGTAAATATAATTTTTATCTTAAATACGAAAAGAAACAAATTATGACCAAAGTGCCTCAGCAGAAGTTATGGCTGAGTTAGACAAAAAGTTTGAATGTGTCGAAGAATTAAATGAGGATCAAAAATTTCTGGTAAAATAAGACACTTATATCAACATAGTTTGTTGCATAAAATAGGGTACATTTTCTATCTCTTGAAATTATATATATATATCGCATTAAGTGTAACCCTATTCTGAACTTTTTGTGTATTTTTTTCACTATCACATAGTACTTTTTCTTTATTAATTTCAAAATAATTTTGTATTGAATCCTGTAACCTAATATGAATAATGTTTATCTTAATTCCGTCATTTTTGAAAAAGCCGAAAATTAGAGAAAATTATTGGATCAAATGGTAAAACAAATCACTAATTGATAATACCAATTCATAACAGTTTCAGTTTTACTAAATCAATATTTACCATATTGAGACTGGAAATATACAGTAGTTGTAGTTTTGGTAGACAATGCAGTTACGAGCTTAACATTTTATTTGTCTTTTTTGTAGATAGAACGCAGCGTTCAGCAAACGAGTAAAAATACAGACGAATCGTGGAGAAAAAAATGCAGACTTTGAACTTCAGCAACTTATACATTTTAATCCTTAAAATCTGTCGCTGTTTTAACAGAGAATTTCGAAATACACATCTTAAAGCAAATAAATAAATAAACACAAGTTAAATTGACAGTTTAGTCCTCACAAATAGTTGTTATTTGAAAATTTACTGAAAATGATTTAAACATATACATGTATATTATGCTGGTTTTAAAGAGAAAAAAACATAACATGAATGACATATATTCTTAAACACGAGGTTTAAATTTACTGTCGTTTTAAGAACCTTTGAATAATAGAGTAATTCAATATGTACACATATCTGTAAATTGATAACTTTTACTGTACACATATAGAAAGACTAAGTGTATTTATTTGAAAAATATTTTGATACCGTAGAGAAAGGTTAATTTAGCAGGGCTAAATTTTAGCGAATTTGACAATAAAAGTCAGTTGAAAATTAAACCGTATTTATTTTAGTTTTTTCTTTTAAGTAAGTTTTGTTCTTTTAATTATGTAGCTCTGAATAAAGCAAATATATAACACATTTTATTGTGATTTATGTTTTGACTAAAACTGCGGAAAAATAATAAAATCGATTGACTAGCACGTGTTTGTAATATTTTGTTTCGGAAACTGTTTTCTAATACAATAGTTATCTCTCTTTCTACTAAAATTTTTCCCTAAAAGGCATTGTATTTCTATCGCAAATAGATTTTTTTGTAGGGAAAATCAATTTGATGACCAAATGATCAACGAAAAATGGTTTCATATTCTAAATGTTTAAATGGAACCTTATGATATCTAAACATATTTTCTTTTATTTTAATTTTAAATATAATTATCTCTGGATTTGACTTAAAAAATTCTAAGCATTTTATCTTTAAAAACTAATATAAAAAAGGAAAAACAGAGATACGTGCAACTTTTTTAAACCTAGATCTATCAAATAATCATGAAAATGAAATCAGAATTTGTAAATTGAAGGGCATATTTCTTGATTTTTCATTGTAAACTAACTTTATTTAATATTCTTAAACATCCTTGTTTAACTTGTGCATGTTCTAAATTTGTCAGTTTTAAAAGGGAAATTTCTTAACTGTTTACCTGGGGATTAAAGTTTTCACAAACAATCATTTGTTAAATATTTCATAGAAAGTAAAGGACTTCTGTAAAAGTTTGATATAGTTGCTTATTATTGATATATAAAACAGGCAATCCTTCATTTCATGAAATTATTGTTTTCAGACTTTGAACACATTGTAAGATAGGACATATTTTAAAGGCATATTGTTTAACAGACTGAATAACTCCGTTAATGTGTTAAAGCGGGTGTAGCTAGCTAGACAGGTAGGTGCTCCTCCCTTACTTCTGTCAAAGTTTGATACAGTTGCTTATTATTGATATATAAAACAGGTAATCCTTCATTTCATGAAATTATTGTTTTCAGACTTTAAACACATTGTAAGATAAGACATATCTCAAAGGCATATTGTTTAACAGACTGAATTACTCCGTTAGTGTTAAAGCGGGTGTAGCTAGCTAGACAGGTAGGTGCTCCTCCCTTACTTCTCCTGTGGACGTTTACGTGAATCTGCAAATTTTTGAATTTTTATTGTCTGGTTGTGTCTTAGAGATTTTATGTTTGCGTGTTTGTATTGGATTACTTATTCCAGCAATGTCCCTTTAATAAATTTCTTGAAGCAAACCACTTCTCTCTAGAACATTATACGAATTATATTCTGTAAAACGGATGATAAAAATAAATATTGCAATATGATATCTGATAGACAACTTTCATATATAAGGATTGTTGGTTTAGTGTAAGTAAAGACTTTTTCAAATATAAATCTTTGAAAACCATTGTAAAACAAGTAAGAAAACTTTGAGTTTTAAATGGTACTATAATAAATAAAACCACTAGAACAAGGGTTGCGTTAAATCAGATAACTGGGTATCATAAACTGTTATAATATAAGTTTTGTCTATATATATATATATATATATATATAAATCTATCCAAAGACACAACATACAACTTACATTATAACAATTTATTTTACCCAGTTATCATATTTATATATATATATATATATATATATATATATATATATATATATATATATATATATATATATATATATATATATATATATATATATATATATATATATATATATATATATATGATATATATATATATATATATATGATATATATATATATATGTATGTATATTTACTTATGTATGTATGTTATGTATGTATGTATGTATGTATGTATGTATGTATGTATGTATGTATGTCTTGTCATCGCGTTGTTTGGTTAGTTGTTATTAGAAAAAAATTATGTTTGTATGTTTTGGCCACTAATTATAGTACTATTAATTATTATAAACTCTCTAATGAATACTATCCACAATGACGTTCTGAATAATCGGTTTTGTTATCAATAATCCCAATAGGTTCATACTATTTAAAACTTCAAACTAGGAATCTCATCTTTAAAGCTTATCTGGATTTGGAGTCATATAATTTTGGAACTTTGGAGTAATTAATTTTCAAACGTTTGCATTATTTTTTTCCATCTATCTATCTATCTATCAATTTTATCGGTCCTTAGTGTCACTGATGAGGATTTAATTTCCGTAATGTGCAAATATGGTACATCGAAATTAAACTGGTATTTTTGTTAAATAATTAGATATCAATTTCAGGTCAAACATCCCTCTCAGAAGGCCTCTCTTGTATGCTAATCCACAAAAATCACTATTAACTATATTTATATAACCTTTAGTATTTTACAAACCAGAAACTTCGGTAATTTAAACAGTAATTGTAATTATCTGTCTATTTTAAGGAGAGCCTTGGGACTGTAAAAATAATTTACTAGATTGTTTCTATTAAATGAGATCAAGTTTTTATCAATAGTTAAACATAATTGCGTTATTGATGTTTACACAATATGGCTCAATTCTCTGATTTGATAATTAAGCTTCACGATTTACTGATGTTTATTTGGTCCCTGGTCATTGTAACGACTGGTTCAGAACAACATATTCAAATTATCACCTAGATACTGTTTTAAATAAATCACGATTAAAGTATCTCTGGATAATACGGAATATGTTGTAAATATTTGCTATTAAACCCATGTAAATAATATGTCAGGAAAATATTACTAAGTGGTTTAGAATGAGTGTACATTTTACAAACTTCATGAAAACCTACTTAAAAAACCAGACATTGTTCAAAGCCTAAATACCTTTTGATTTTGTAAGTGAAAACTTGTAAAAAAAAAAAAAAGAATAATATGGTAAAGAATATTAAACTATATGCCCAACCACAGTCCAAAACACAAACAATCCGATCTATGTACAAGTCACTTTGCCAAACACACAAACATACTGGTCTATGTCCAACCACAGTCCCAAAACACAAACAATCCGAACTTTGTACAAATCACTGTGCCAAAAACACAAACATACCGGTCTTTGTCCAACCACAGTCCCAAAACACAAACAATGCGAGCTTTGAACAAATCACTGTGCCAAAAAAACAAAAACATTCTGGTCTATGTCCAACCACAGTCCCAAAACACAAACATACCGGTCTTTGTCAAACCCCAGTCCCAAAACACAAACATACCGGTCTTTGTCCAAACACAGTCCCAAAAACACAAACAATTCGACCTATGTCCAACCACAGTCCCAAAACACAAACATACCGGTCTCTGTTCAACCACAGTCCCAAAAAAAATATACTTGTCTATGTCCAAACACAGTGCCAAAACACAAACATACTGGTCTATGTCCAAACACAGTTCCAAAACACAAACATACCGGTCTTTGTCTAAACACAGTCCCAAAACACAAACAATCCGACTTATGTCCAACTAAGTCCCAAAACACAAACATACCGGTCTCTGTCCAACCACAGTCCCAAAACACAAACAATCCGATCTATGTCCAAACACAGTCCCAAAACACAAAAATACCGGTCTTTGTCCAACCACAGTCCCAAAACACAAACAATCCGAACTTTGTATAAATCACTGTGCCAAAAAAAAAACAAAAACAAAAACATTCTGGTCTATGTCCAAACACAGTCCCAAAACACAAACATACCGGTCTTTGTCCAAACACAGTCTCAAAACACAAACAATCCGATCTATGTCCAACCACAGTCCCGAAACAAAAACATACCGGTCTTTGTCCAAACACAGTCCCAAAACACAAACAATTCGACCTATGTCCAACCACAGTCCCAAAACACAAACATACCGGTCTCTGTTCAACCACAGTCCCAAAACATAAATATACTTGTCTATGTCCAAACACAGTGCCAAAACACAAACATACTGGTCTTTGTCCAAACACAGTTCCAAAACACAAACATACCGGTCTTTGTCCAAACACAGTCCCAAAACACAAACAATTCGACCTATGTCCAACTAAGTCCCAAAACACAAACATACCGGTCTCTGTTCAACCACAGTCCCAAAACATAAATATACTCGTCTATGTCCAAACACAGTGCCAAAACACAAACATACTGGTCTATGTCCAAACACAATCCCAAAACACAAACAATCCGATCTATGTCTAAACACAGTCCCAAAACACAACCATACCAGTCTATGTTCAACCACAGTCTCAAATCACAAACATACCAGTCTATTTAAAAAAAATCCCAAAACAAATTAAAAAACCTTATAAGCTGGCCAATAAAGTTGCACCAATGAACTTACATCAAGGAAGTGAGGCCGGGTGCTCCGGAAGGGTAAACACCTTAGAAAAAATAAACATTGAACTATGGAACGTCAAAAATATCAATCATAAGTTTTGATATAACAGCTTCATACTTTTTAACAATATTGTGATGAAAGCCATAGAACGTTTTGTTTATAATTTAATTATGGATAAATTTTCAGCCGCCGTCTTAATCTTTTTAATTTGTTTAAAACTAATGTTTGTTCCCTCATGCAAAGCATTCCTTAGCTGAATTTGGATTCATATCATTTTGGCTCTTTGAAATTATTAATATGTTTTAAATGTTTGGATGATATGTTTTTGTCTATCAGTTTTTTAGCCCCTATTGTCACTAACAAGAAATGAATTTCCGAAATGTGTATAAATGGCAAATCAAAATTAAAAAGGTATTTTTGTTACATATATAAAATGTTCACTAACAAAATTCGTGGACAACAGTACCCACGATCTATGAGATTCTTTTACTTAAATTTCATTCCTATTACCTCTAAATAAACGGAATCCTCTAATGGGTTAGTAAATGTTTAACGTTGATCAATATTTGCTTGGAGCATGCGCACGGATGTACGGGGATGCCAATGAATCGAGGGGAACCTGACAAAATGTATTAATTGTCCGTGATTAATATCCAAATGTATTCGCAATAGTGTTACGTATCCCTTACAAGGTCACAAATGACAAAATTAATGAAATTCTAAGGTTAAATATATCGTATTTCATCGCTTTGTAAGTTCTGTTTAAATGACCCGATTTTTTATGAAGTAACCATGTTCTAAAATTAGATCTCACAGGCTTCATCTCGCTGGGAAATTGTTGTTATTTCTGTATTTATTCAAGCTTTTATCGTCGAAGCAAATGGCACATTGTTCATTAAAAACATCATTAATTAAATCAACATCATTATAATTTTTCCTAAGATAATTTAATGCAGCTTTAAACATGAAAACATGAAATTAAAGACCAATTTAACTAAATACAGATAATGAAGTTATAATGTGGTTAGAAATTCTTGTTTCTAAAACATGTGTATGTAATGGAAGCGAGAAGACACATAGCATGAAACATTTTGTAATTATATCCAGTAAAAAGAAACATTTCATAAAAATGTGTTTATTTTTTCACGCTTTTTGAGAAAAAAAATTGTTTAGTGCAATAATAAACTTTGTCTTTCTTTTTTTATTGCTGATAAAAACATTAAAATCATTCAAATGTGTTGAAGTGTACACGTCTTTTATGTCTTTTAAAATGCACACACACATACACACACAAACACACACACACACACACACACACACACACATATATATATATGTATATATATATATATATATATATATATATATATATATATATATATATATATATATATTTATATATATATATATATGTGTGTGTGTGTGTGTGTGTGTGTGTGTGTGTGTGTGTGTGTATGTATGTACGTATGTATCTATAATTTTCTATCATGTTTTTACCATAGTTATCACTCGAATGTGTCTTTTAACATATCACGTGTAATATGGCTTTTTGACATATGCGGTTCTAGTATTTAACAGTACCCAACATGCAATTACGGCAATTGTAAAACTCCGAATAAGATTTACCAAAAAAGAATATTTTAATGTCTATTACTAAAATATCTATCCAAATATCATATTAAGAGTATCAAGATTGTAAAACAGTATGAATACCTTAACTTGTACAGAAGATTTGCTAAGCACCTTTTGTTTTATTACAGATCTAGTCTTTCAATTTTAGAACATTTCAATCCATTTACTACCAATTAAATAGACATCGCTTTTAATTTGAAGTTAAATAATAATGCAAGCAAAAACTAAATCTTTCTAATTTGTTTTTTAATTTTTTAAAATCAAATTTGGTTTACAGACTGCAAGCAATACAGTGAAGTAGTAGATAATTATTTAACAAAAAACCCCTATGTCTGCTTGAAATATTTTAAGTAAAAAAATTAATTGTAACTGTTTCATATTTGAACAGCTGTTAAATTAATGTTCCTGTAAGAGATAAATCATCAATTTTAATTGTAAAACAGTGTAGAAAACTTTGTTTTTCAGGTCATATAGAATTAGTAGTAGAAGTAGTCACAATTAATGAATTTGTAGTTTCGTATACATTTGTATATAAATAATTTTGTATTAAGCCAAAAAGAACATACATCGCCAATCAGATGAAATAAATTAAAGCTAATCAAAAAGCATAAAATGGTCAGCTAAATACACTTGTTACCAAGTACTATACATTTGCCTAAATGCAGACTTTTAGTTCTGATAGCAGTTCAGTTAGGTATAATAGCGGGTATCGCTGCTGGTGGAGTAAAACTCCCCGAGGGTATTCATAACTCATTAGGCAGTACTATGAGCTGTCAGAAAATGTACCATTTAGCGAAATTTTCAGCCGTTTTAAATTTTGAAATTGATTTAAAACTAAGTTTTGTTTCCTCATGCAAAGCATTCCTTAGCACAATTTGGGTTTATATAATTTTGGAACTTTAGATTCATCAATTTTTAACTGTTTGCCTTATGCCTCTATTAAACTTTCCGGTCTTAGTGTCACTAATGAGGAATGATTTTCCGAAAAGTGCACATCTGGCACATCAAAATTTAACTGGTATTTGTGTAATATATTTATAAATTACGCATATACCAGCTTTATCATATTAAAGGTTTTGGAACGTTTATGTAATATTTAAATAAGTTCAATAGATCTGTTTGTCCTGGAAAACACAGATTAATAAAATTTGACAGATGTGAAACAAATTGCAAAAATAAAAAAAGAAAAAAAGAAAAAGAAAAAAATATTTTAAAAGATAATTATATAGGAGTATAGAAAAATCTCCCAAACGAGACAATTATACAAAATTGAGTCTGGAATGTAATAACTTGTCAAACAGACAGTATAACTTCGAGATTAAAACACAAAACTTGATTACTCTACCACTGATTTAAAGTGTAAATGATTTCTTCAGAGAATTGCTGTCGACTGCCATAACGCCCAGAGTTATTTTAAATGTCTACACATCAGAAACAAGTTCTTTTTTTCACTGGCGACGTAAAATACGTTGACTTTTTGCTCAAATCCCTATACTTAATAAAAAAGGAAAATATTTTGACAAACCATACCTTTGGAAAAATTAATATAATGAAAAAATACATACATACAAGTCCATGTCCAAATCACTACCAAAAACCAAGGTAAAATCTTTGGAAACTGGCTGAGTTAGTTACACAAGTGAACTTCCATCCAGAAAATGACGGCTGGTGCTCCAAAAAGGTAAGCACCTTCTGTCACGTGCAAAATCACATTTGAGAATGACAGGAACTGAGAATATGAAATAAAAAATGAATAAATAAAAAAAAATAGGAGACAGTTTTTTTTTTTTGTAAAATCGGATCAAAATAAAATCCGTCTCTTTTAATACTATTGGATCCTTTGACAACATTAAGCCTGATGATCAAGACGGAGAAAATAACAACCCCCTCAATGACTTGGCCTATTGTTATTTACATGTTTATGTTGTAACTGTGGTTCTTTTTTTTTATTATTTAAATATTGCTCAGTTTAAATTTTCAATTATAATTCTTTTTTAATTTTATTTTTATATAAGTATATAGATATTTATGGATGACACTTATATGTGGGATAATAAAGGACTCTGATTACAAATATCTAAACCATTAACCATACAACTGTACGTTAATTTCAGTGTCTGTTTTAGGTCGATACTTTTATAATCAATGGTCCAATACTTTTTTTGACTTCTTCTTATTAGATACAGGTACAACATTTATCAGTTATTTGTGTTATATATACATCTTTTAATGAACTTTGTATTGTGGTTCGTTTGTGGTTGCGTTGGTTGTTGCAAAACAAAATGCTTGATGTTGCCAGAAATGGCTAGAAATAACCGATACGGTATTTAAAAATTAATTATAAAACGATGAATGTCATTATACATCATTTTTTATCAGTAATGGGTCGAGTTATATTGTATCAAACTTTGCATCAATACCATTATAGGTATCTCTACACTTCCAATTTATGATATCAATGCTTAGATTAAATGAAGCGTAAACTATACAAGATGTCCCAGGTGTAAAATAGTTCCGATTATATAACTCGATACAATTTTCAGGAACTTTAATTTACTTTTTAACAAGATTTATGTGAAATCAATGAAACATACTTTCAATATAATCAATAAATTAACAAATAATTCTACTAATGATAGACTCACTGTGTGTGTGTGTGTGTGTGTGTGTGTGTGTGTGTGTGTGTGTGTGTGTGGTAACTATTTTAACAGTATTTCAATAACAAAAACATTCTGCTACTTTCAATAACAACCCATTAGAATAAAAGTTGTAAGCAACATGTGCATTGAGGGACTGATTCACACGCGAGTCGTTATTGATGTCACGTCACAATAGCTTAAACCTTATAATGGCTTGATATATACATGCAATTCAAGATTTTATAATGGTCAACAAGATGAACATATTATATTAAAAATGATGACTATTTGTACAATTTCTATTACTCAATCTTTTCCAGAACCTTTTAACATGCAAATACGTATTGCGTAATGCTAGTTATAAGTGTTGTCATATTTCCAATTAATGAAGTCCACAGTGAGTCCCCGGTGGAAAATAGCTCCAAATATGTAACATCAAACACCTTTTTACGTTGAAGTTAATTTGCATTTACAAGATTAACACAAAATCAATAAAACATATTTATACAATAGGTTTTGTTAGTAAAATCTAAATCTCTTACACTAGAAAATTTTGCATATTACCCAGTTGTGTATTATTACGCAATCACTGAAAAAATTCTTAATGTCAGATTCTCCATTTCTCAAAATCAACTTCGAAATCCTAAATCATGTCTTGCTTTAAAAATTGACTGCAAAATATCATTTCGACTCGTGATTTAATTTAATTTATTTAATTTTTAGTTATCTCACGGGTATTGAATCACGGAATCATAAATATACTTGTGACGTGCTACTTTTGAATGCATTAAATAAATAAACGGATAAATCACTACATTCTTTTATTTATTTATTATATATACATTTTTTTATTAATTAAGTCATTCATCTGTTAATTAATACATTCATTCATTCTTCATTTCATATGTTCCATTATAAGATCTAAACATATAACACATAAATAGAATCTAAAGATTACAGGATATGTTAGTCGTTGTGCAGAACACTAAAAATGAATAGGATTATAATTACACTGAAAAACGCGAATCAAACTTTTCCTAACTAAAAAATCCTTGAATATACCATTTCAATTTTTAAAATCTTAGTAATTCTTTTAGTTTATGATTTTTTTAAACTGTAAATATTATTATGAGCTTCAATCTTAGCTTTATCAACAAACTGTTTGTAGTACAATAAAAGATTGCTATTGATTTAAGTAAAACAATGTCTTGAGTTTAGAATAGGTGTTTTATTTGTGTCAATTATATTAAGTCATTTGTGATTACACTTTGAAAAGAGAAAGCTTTCATACAACAAATTTTATTTAATGATTGCAAAAAGTTGAAAAAAAGGAAGAGAAAAAACGTAAATAGTAAAGAAAATAATTTAGTTGTAAGCCGATTTCTTTTCAGTCGATGCTTTTGTCCACAGATGGATGCATCAAAAGATCAAAGTAATACAGATAATGTTACAGTGTTCAAACAATATTTCTTTTTCGTTTTAATTATTTTACAAAAAATAAAATAACAATATTTAAATGATAATTACACACTTAACACATGTATAAGAAAGGGAACAATATTAAATTTAAAAAATATTGCAATGACTGATTATAAATCATGCTTTTAAATTGCCTTTGATAAATTAACTACCTCTGTCCATGTTTGTAGAACGTTCATAATCATTTAATTACACAACTAGAACTTCAATATCGATTTTTTAATCTTGATATGGCTTTTATTATGCACCTAAAAATCAATAAAACTGACAAAAACTCCGCATTTCAAAGATTTTTTTTTGTTAGCTTAAGTGTTTGTTTTAAATCAATATATCATTGAGTTCTGTATCCTTTATATAAGAAATAAAGAAAATAAAATGAAATCTTAATGCTGTTTGTCTCAAAGAAACACTATGAACAAGTTTTTGACAATTTTGCACGAATTTCTTCATAGAATGGAGCAATAAAAAAGTTAATTTGATTTTTCTTAAATAAAAATAGACGTGGAATGGTTTAAGGATCCTCATACATATTGATATAAACAATAGGTTATACATAAAATGACATTCTATCTTGATAATTATAGTGTGTATTTAAAAAAAAGATCTAGTAAATTAGTTTGATAACTCAAACTTCTATATCTCGAATACCACAGATAACCAAATTTTGTCCCGACCAGTTTTCTATATTAACTTTATTAAGACAACGTTTGATCCCAATAACTGGAATTAAAAATTTTGTCCGTATTATTAAAATCTATTTAAAACTAACTTCAAACACTCGAGTTTTTTTTTAACGATGTGTGATAAATAGCCCGTTAAATAAAACGACTAGAGAAATCACATGTAGAGGAATTATCGGTAATTAAGCTACCGTTATATCAACCGTATTAATTAGTATCAATTAACGAATTAATATTCAGTACCGTGACGGACAATAAAGTATAACAGGTATGCTAATCCCCTAAACTAATAATAGAGGCCAAGTAATATGCCGCTGCCGGTAACAGTTCAACTTTCGACCTAAATTCTCCAAGCTTAATTTAAATTACCAACAGCATGGTACCCACGACTGCATTTTAACTCTTAAAGAATTATTGCAGTGCTTTGTAATTTATTAACTATCCATTCCTATTATTAACGAATGAAATAATTAAGTATTGTTGATATGCATGTACATATATCTGATTTCCATTCCGTTGTTCGTATGCATAAAAGAACAAGTTTTGCATACTTTTACCGTCGATATCAATTCTTTAATACATTAATTATTATATTTTTGTTTCAAAAGTATCTATTAGCATATTTTTTTCTACTCTATAACATTACATGCCAGTACTCTTTACAACATCAAATATTTCTGTAATGGAAAGCATGTATTTGGGTGACGTCATCACTCAACTTCGATATCTCAAACACTCCGATAACTCAAAGTCACCACCGACGTCCCGTGAACATCGCGTCATCGAAATTCTACTGTATTTTAACTTGAAAAATGTTTCAAAATTTGTTTGTAAATATGATTACCTTGTCAACGCACCTTGTCAAAAACAATACGAAACGGATAATTGCAACCACGTGACCAAAAAGTTGTAATAATACCTGAAATACATTTACAAAAACGATTATTGTTAGTTTAGATGAGAAGTCTTCTTTAATTAGTAAAAAAATGCTAATATGAGACTCTGTCCGCTAATCCTGTTCATTATATCCCGTCTATAAATAGGCTTTTTACATCAATGGACTCGTGATCTCTGCTATGTTTTTTAATTTCGTCTCTTTTTCTCTATCGTCTTGGTCAGGGGCATCGGTAGCCAAGTGGTTTAAAGCGCGCGCTTACGGATCACACAGCCTCTTACCGCCTAGGTTGGAATCCCACTCGGGACAGATCCTAGTGTGAGAAAATTTGTTAGTTCGCTTGCCGAAGGTCGATGGTTTTCGCCGGGTACTGCGGTTTTCTCCACCATCCAAGAACTGACCACCTCGAATTAAGTGAAAAAATCTTGACTTGGGTGTAAACCATCATTACTCCACTCCTATCGTCTTGGATGTTCATAAACCATCAGCAAAAATCATACTGATAAGTACAATATGAATAACATATGTTTCCTTTTGGAAATATATGACTGCATATTTTTCACAAACTACAAGTGTTTCTTACTTAAAATATAAATAAAAAATGAAATTATATTCCCATATTTTTGACGAAATTTTATTACATATGAATGGTGTTGATAAAAAAATGCATTATACTTTTTTCAAAAGATGTTTGTAAATCCACCTCTAAAATTATATAAAGTCAATTGTTACAGTTTAAAAATACAAAAAGGTGTTCTGTTTGAAGCCAGCCAACTGTGTTACGGAAATGGACATCATTTTCCAAATTATGCCCCCTTATCTTTGTGAAAGATTGTAACAACAGCATTTTAATTTCCAATTATCACATGTTTGGAATCATGATAACATCAATTTTGATTGCTTAGTTAATTTAATTGACGAGAAATTATTTAATGTTATTTGAATGTTATTCAGTTATATAATACTACATAAATAAACAAAAAATATAAACGTCAATTATCTATATGTTTGCTTGTAAAATCTGTACTTTGGGATTGTTTAACAAGTTAATGGATTTATTAAATAGAACAAGAAGTTGTTAATTTACAATTTCTTTAAAGACCCATCAGAGATGCTGACATTGAACAAACTATTATCAGATTTTTTTTTAAATTTTTTTTTTTTTTTTTTTTTTTTTTTTTTTTTTTTTTTTTTTTTTCATTTGTACATTATTAATTGAAAAACTGAAACTAAAAAGCATCCTTTACAATTCATAACCGTAATGAATAAAACACAAACATACCGGTCCCTGTCCAAATCAGATGAGATGTTAATATAAAACTGCTGATAATTCTATAACTATTAATTTTAAATGTTCTTTATGATAATCCATCGGGGAATATGAGGGTACATGTAAATACAGCATACAACATCAAGACTAATATTTATAATGCATTGGCAAAAATATTAAACAAGTAAAGACAAAAGAAGTATAAACTGTATTAATTTAATATACAGGATGTTTATATCGTTGATTATATACAGGTATAGTAAACATTAGATTAATTTCAATATAAACAAGATACGGAAACAAAGGTGGAAAAAAGTTATAGAAAAGAGGGCAGCTGGAAAACGTGCTTTATCCTGAAAGTAGTCTATGTAACTAAGAATACAAAAAAACAAATATAAGCAATAAGGAAACGAGGTCACATGGCTTCATGAATTCGGTCAAGTTGTAATGAAGTAATATGGCAATATTCAGTTTCTTTTCCATTTTAAACTTGTGTCACTTGAGTCATACCAGACATTTATTGTTTCGTCTTTTTTATGGTTGAGGCAATTAATTACTTCTAATTGGTGTTTCGTTTGATTCTTTCTAAACATTGCTTAACAATTTCCAAGACATTTTCAACATTTTTATACAATTTACATACTATCAACAATACTATATATTAAACCAAATGTTAGTTTAATGTTGCTGTACCATATGTGCATATTTCGAAAATTCATTCTTCATCAGTGACACTAGGGGCTAAAAAAGATAACGACCCAAACATTAGAAAATTAATGAATCCAAAGTTCTAAAATATGAATCCAAATCCAGATAAGGAATGTTTTGCATGAGGGAACAAACCTTAGTTTTACATAAATCTAAAATTAAGACGACTAAAAATTTTGACACATGGTACATTTTCTGACAGCACAAAGTACTGTCTACTGAATTATGAATACTCTCGGGTAGTTTTACTCAACCAGCAGTGGCACCTCGCAGAGGGGTAGTAAAGATTTAACAAAAATGTCTGTGTTATTTTGCCATATGTGCAGTTTTCGGAAATTCATTCCTGATCGGTGACACTAGAAAACACACGATTTACAATTCAAAAAACTATATTTCAAAATTCAACTAAAAGTGGATTTTTTTTAACCAACACAAACCACAAAGCGAGTCTGATAAGTTGTAATTTATTAAAGCAATCAGTAATGTACAACATAAAAGACATAAACAGACAAGTAGACCATTTTAACCAGTGTTTGTGATACAAAAGAGGATACACCAAGCAGACAGTGTAAAATCTGGCAGATTTAGTATCAAGAAATTTCTAAAACAAGCAATCAATAATTTAACGCATTTGGTAAGATGCCGAGACAAAGGAATTGATAAGGATAATCTTTCTGAATCTAATTACATAGACAGAGCCTCAAAACTTATAATAACTGGCAAAGATTTTTTTTAAAAAGTTATTACAATTTTTAAATTGCTTTTGAATGCAGTAATTTAGATATGAAAATATATATTAATAAAAATGCAAATCAATGTATATATCAGACAAAATACATTTTCTCTTTGATAAACCACATATACACATTTCTTAAAATATTCTTCATCAGTGACACTAAGGGTAAAAAAAAAGTTGATAGATTCCACAATAAAAGCCAAAAAGTCAAAACAAATAATTAATCCAAAGTTCCAAAATAAAATGAATCCAAATATAGCAAAATATTGCTATGTATTAGGACACAGGTCTTAGTTTTTAACACGTTTTAAAAATTACGACGGCTGAAGGTTTTGCTACATAGCACTTTTTCTGTCAGTATAAAGCACTGACTACTTAATTAAGAGTACCCTTGGACAGTTTTATGCCAACAGCAGTGATGTCCACTAAGGTATCTAACAAAAATACCTGTGTAATATTGAAGTGTCATACATGCACATTTCGGAATGTCATTCCTCATCAGGGACATTTACATTGGAAACAGTTGATAGATAAAAATAATAAAACAAGCAGTTTTATCTATTAAACTTTTTAAGGTAACAAATTTTCCATAACTATAGACACAATCATCTTTCTGTTTATTCGCAAAATGTTCTGTAGTCATCCAAAACATTTGAGAGATTAAAAATGTAATTGCTTTAGAATAGTTAAAGATCTTTCTCTGTTTCTCATGTTACTAAAAATACTTATTGAAGAAGTGTCAAGGGGTTGATATTCCCTGTCCATATTACAATGAATATGGAGAGACTGTGTGCCGTAAAAGGGTTGTATACTTTGATTTTGGAAAGAATGAGGTTGGGTGTAGATATTTTCTATCCTCATAACACTGTATCTAAAAGAGTTCGGCCAAGTGTATATATTACAATGTATTTAGAGTGTGGTCAAAGAGTAGATATTCCTTGTCGTAACAAGACTGTATTTGAAAAAAAACTTGGGACAAATAAAATATTTTAATCCTTTTTACACAGCATTTGTAAAAGATTTCAGACGAAGTGTCTCAATTACACTGACAGATTTGACATTGTTACAAAGATATGGTAAGTGGTTTAAACTATCAAGTGCTTTTTATATACGACATGTACAATACATGTCAAAGGTAAATAGCTGTGTTTGTTTTATATAAAAAATGATTTATTGCAACTCATTTGTTTTAATACTGGAGGTATTTAAATATTTTAGGGGACAAACGGAAAATTTATGGTCTTAAAAAATTTACTGCTCGATGAAAAAACTCAACATAAATACATTTTTAAAAAAGTGAAAAAGAATTAGAAAAGATGCTTATTTAGCACATTTATTTAAATCAAAAGTGAATGTAAAACCCTGGAAAATGCAACTAAAACACATGTCCTCCGTACCAGCAAACGACACATGATACAATGTAAAAAAAAAAGACAAAGTGACACAAAAAACATAAAAAACATAAAAAACAAAGCAAAAATATCCAGTCATTTACGATTAATTATGTAAATTTGAGTGATGATCCCAACAACGTTTATAAGTTGCTCCATTAACAAAATATAATATGAGGAACATGGTTATGTTTATAAAGAACGTTTTACAAAAACCCTGTTAATCACTTCCATTTAAGAGGATGGTTGGTCGATTAGAAACATATGTTACAGAAATTTCCTATGATTCTATCTAATTATCGAATTATTTATGTACTCACTCTCTATAGTGTTAAATAACAAATATAGGTTTACTTAAGTGATAAAATTGAAGTTTATGGACATATTGATATATAACCAGCACAAAATATTTCAAAACTGACATGATCTGTCATCATGTCGCGGATTTAAATATGTTTTAATATCAATTAAAATTGTTTAATGTTAATTAAGTCTTTCCAAAGCACGTAATTTCCACAAGTAAGAATCTTTCTGATTTCTGTTGAGTAAAGCGATTGGATGGGGCGCTAGCTAATTAAAATTAAAGTAATACTTTAGGATATCTCAGGCATTTGCGTTTTCTGGTGGATCAATTAAAAAATCATAAAAATTTCGAAAAAAATCACTAGGCAACCTAGTTTTGATTGGCAAGGGCAACAAGTCAAACGAATTCCACTTTATGATTAAAGCGAAAATACATTTTACATGCATATTAAGGAAAAGGCTGTGAATTCAACCTGATAACAGATTGTTGGCGATAGCTTTTACTATCACCAAACAAGAAGGCTTGGCTATGCATGTGCATCCTTACTTGATTTGAAAAATATACAGAGAGTGTCATGTGCATTTTTTTAATTCTACTAAAAATAAAGCAATCAAACAATTTAAATGACAAAAAGCTGCCATGAGCAAATTTTAAAAGCACTTTTTTTATAGAAATTTTAAAAATTTTACATGACACATGCATTCTAAAATTATTTCGGGAGAAATAAACATCGATTCAATTTTTATAATCACGTGACTTTGTTACGGTTTTATCACACAGGATTATGAGATGTTTCCATGGAATACTAGTAATCCTCACGTGTCATCATCGCATTACGATAACAATAATGGCTATCTCTAATGATCATTGTATTTTTTGAATTCTGTAACTAATTACCCATTTGGGAGCTGACAAGATCTCGTTTAGCTATATCCTAATTGGGTTTTCCCAATTTTACGAAAATACTAAGGTAGAAACTGACTCGGATGAAAAGTTGTTGATGAATAACAAGTTCTCTGCATTACATGAATGGCAACACTGTTTTCCTTGTTTAAAAAGTTGTACAATAAGTCAGTTGGTTTAAGTATTCTAAAAACATTTCACCACGTTACTAGAGAATTTAGTAATATTTTCCTCCACTGTACTTCTTTTTTCATGAACTTTAATGGCAGGCATGCCACTAGAATACACAAGAAAAACATATCGCAAAAATGGTTGATCTTTAAAAATTAATGAAAAATGTTTTTAGTATCAGAAGCATAGCTAATAATGAGAACAAGAAAGTTCTCGTGATTAGCTGGAGACATTTGTCCAATCGCCCACTATATATGAAATCTTAAATCACATCAATTGGCTGGAAGGTCGTAAAAAGACGGTTGGCTAAAGAACTCTAAACGGCTAGATATTTTGCCTTACGTATTTAAATGACCATGTAATACACTAAAGGTAAAATAATATTGAAATGTCGGAACATGTTTTTATAAAGGTATGGTGAAGCCATGATTCTTGTTTGTCTTCATGATTTGACAGGGGCTGTTAGTTCATTCTACATCAATTTCCTGATATTTGACAGTAATTTAGATATCTTGTTAAAGCATGTTGTTATAATATAGAACGTATTTATTTTTAATAAATGTTAATAAAAGTTTGAAATAAATAATGTTTATTCAAAACCTGACAAGTTTTTTTTAAAAACAAATCTGACTGGTATGACCAGACAAGCTAAATGTTATTTAATAAGACAATAGTTTATATGACCAGCTTTATGCTGCTTATTTGAAGACCATAACACTATAAATTATGACTGCCTTATCTTAACCATGGTGATAATAAACAGTAAACACTTCAAATTTCATTTATTGCCTCCTTTAAACATCTTTATCTATTTGCAGTTATACTTTCTCAACTATTTGATATAAAATAACTTCATTTCTATTTCAATGTTTAAAAACTTTTATAGGCCTACAAGCGACCATAACGTACAAATTTTATAGTCACATTACAGAGCAAAATAGTCAAGAGTCTGAATATGACAATAGCTTCCGTGAAAGTTTCAAGCATGGCACGGGGAGTGCCTTTAACAAAAAATGAATAACTTAAAGCGCCTATATAACTGCGATGTTTTTAAATACAGCAAGAAGATAGTTTGATTAACGACGCTTTATATCACGTTTTGAAAATAAAGTGTAAGCTAAGCTCATCAAAATGACGCCATATGAAAAATATTTTCTCGTTATGTTTATTTTTCTCGGGTATATGTCCTTGTTGTTGTGTATATGAGCAATGGTAAAATCTTTTAAAGGTCAAATGAAAAATATTATGAGTTCTAAAATAAAACACTAGCGTTTATTTAATATAAAAAGATTTGCATCGGCGATACAGAACGAGATCACATTACATCCATGAAATAAAGTTTTAGAGTATATAGTTATAGAACTACATTTGTAACGTACCAATATACATAACCTATAGAAGCACTTGCCTGCCGGATCCTTTGAATTCGGCGTCGACTGGCGTTTTTATTGTAAAAAGATAGCAATTTACCTGTCCAAATTTTGGCAATCAGCTGTTCACTAAAATTTTATGAGTCACGTGGTATAGCTGTTTTTCATAAAACGGTCTATTTATACGGGTTCAAATGTTGAATTTAATGTTGAATTATATCGGTTTTGAAAGAAATGTTCACGGGTAGCATACGTTGTTCGGTCCTGTGGTTCTAGTATATTAAAACTCGACTATACTGCGATAGATACTTTATTACAAATGGGATTTTTCTGACACACTAAAGAAAGTCATTTGAACAAACCGTCTTTACCAAAACACAGTTAATGCAATAATCCTCTGCATAGTCGGTGTGTATGAACAGAGATGTAAGAATGCAACAGTGAATAATTAACTGAAATTATTTAGTTTTATGCCTCCCTGTTTAGCCCAATCAAGATATTTGTTAAAGGGAAGGTAAATAGTTTCTAGAATCAATGGACTTGCTTTGCCAAAAGTTCTAATTATTGCTTTTATTCAAATCATTTTTCATCAAAAATAAATAAATATTGAAATCAATAAATAAATATCCATAATAGTTAACCTTTTTCAACATGGCGATTAGAAGACATTGTTGTCAGGTTTTTCGTTTTGACCTTGAACTCATAATTTTACGTTATTTCGTGTCAAATAGACATGTCATTAGGTAATTGAAAGTAATTATCTTTACAAGTGATGACTATCATTAATTTCATTGATGTTTTCTAGTTATAGATTGATGTTCGATATTTGTCATAACGTCTTGTTAACGCATATACCTGTTTGATTTCATGACCATTACACTTATTATTGCAAGAACATTAATGGTATATCCCTTTGAACATATTCAAACTCGTAATAATTGGCACCTTTGTTGTAAAACGATGGTAATGGACCACAAATAAAAATCATATAGGACAAAGAAGTATTTTTAATGAAAAAAAATCTAATAACTCCATAAAATGTTTTGTTATTACTAACCTTTTCACTGTCATTTCAAAACATATTTATTGAAAAATATATTTGTTTTGCTTCATAATTTAAAAAAAATGCTAATTTACAATTGCTAAAACTGTCGTTTGGTTTTTTAAAGATATGGATAATTACTCTCAATTTACAGATAAGCTTAGCGCCTATTTAGCGAAAAATAGTAACTTGTCACACGGTATTATTATTGTTTATTATATTCATAAAAACAATTCAAATTGTCTTTGTTTTAAGGTTTTTTATTGGTAAGACCTTTTCTGTTATTTTTGTATGGGAGAATTTTTGTGACGTCACGTAATTATGGACGATACACGCAGACATTTGTGCTCTTACACCAAATTGAAATTATTTTTATTTGTAACGGTTGTAAAAATATTAAATTTGCGGATTTGTTTTATAAGAACCAGTAATACGGTGGCCGCGACGCATAAGAAATAAATAATAAGACAACAAAACGAGACAAAGAACAAAAGACAACAAAAAATTGAGACTTTGAACGTGCACTCAAGTAGATGTCCAGCGGTGTGGTTAAAACGCTATTGTAGGGCTCCAATAATTCTGATCAATTGCAAGTATCATTGAAATCTGTCCATCAGTTTAAGAGGTGATGTTCGTTTTATGAGTTGGTGGACTACATTTCATAACTACAGGACCAATTATAATTTATAAAAACTCAAAAGCAGTATACAAGGCAACTCTTTATATTAAAACAAAAGAAATTTAGGAACAGAATACCACGAAACTATGGCTTATATTTAACTTTACGAAAGCTCTGCATTGTTGCTTTGAGGTATTCCCAATATAATCGAACAGAAGATAATGTTAGTGAAAATCGGGATGTATTTCCTTTGACGAGACAAACCAAACTGAATATTTAATGTGTTATTGAAGCTTCAGGCTGCCCTCTTAAGGTTTTATGATTACATCACATATTGGCCATTCAATCATGGAAAAACGATTTAATCAACCTGTTCCTGAAAAAGAATAGGGCTGTTGATTATGTTATAAATCGCGTAGATCTACCGAGAAGTCTGGTGCAGAAAGAGTGTATATAACATATATGGTGATATTCATTTTTAATCAGCTGAGTAATTTAGTTTTATAATGACAACATTCATTGTATTGAGACCATGTATGATTAATATACTCCCACACCGTGACAGCATGAGATAGAGATATTTTAGAGGAGGATGAATATTTTTTGTTAAAAATGAGTATAACGACTTCGAACATTTAAATTTTTTATTCGAAATTGAGAAATTTCTTTTTTACTCTGTCATCGTTGTGGGATTCTTTTTCTCATCAATTTGCAACATAAGAACACGATTTCTAAACAAATGTTGGTTTGAAATATACTTTTTTACGGCCGTTATCGGTGTTTTCTAAAAAATGGCGTAATCGATTTTGTTGGCGTTCTCGCTTAAAACGTTATCAATAGATTGTGACGAAATAAATGGGGAAAAAAAGATCCCAATCTTTGTGGTGCAATAGAGAAATAAAACAATCGACATAACAACATTAAAAACTTTGTCCGTGGTTTTTAATTTTTCTTCCTAATAAAGGGTATTGGCACAATGACACAAAATAATGCCAGGTGGTTTGAATAAAATATTATACCATCCGCTTAACAATTTGTGGTTAGCATTGCTTCGGTTAAAGGTATGTAGGTCATGGTAATATGACCAGGGCAAAAAATGACGTAGTAAGAAACCGCGTAAAATGACGTCATAAAACAATCAATGACATAATGTCCTAATAGTTATTCGATGCAAAGTTTGACCACTAATATCGATTTCGAAAAATGAAAGAAATTGACTTTGATTGTACCAATAATCGAAAAATGAAATAACCGAACCCTGAAATTCGAAGGTGACCCAATACTATAGTTAGCCCTTTCAGTTAAAACATTATCGTCGCTAGTACACTACAAAGAACACCATTACGGGATAAAATTAATATTGCTTTAATTGTAGAAAAAAACAACATATATGTAAATTGTAAAATTATCCTCAACTGAAGTTATAACGATTTATTATTATACCAGCAATGAAGCATACATTTTGAAACATATTTCTACACATAAAGAAATTAGACTTTTATTTATTTTATTATTATTATTATTAATATTTTTTTTTTTTTTTTTTTTTTTTTTTTTTAATCCTCACGAAACTCAAAATTGCAAACAAGACCATCTCTGTAGACGAGAAAACATGTAGAACAACGGAATTGCAACATGAGGAACTTTCACCAGTAAAGCGATTTTAAAATCTACTTTAATCAAAAATAAGATTAAGAAATGTATTGAAAAAAAATCAAAACTAAAATCTGAAACTAATGTAAAAATTTTCGATTAAGCAATTTTGTCGATTTTCTGGAATTTCAATTTCAAACCGGTTCACAAAAATTAAATCTAAAATTTCAAAGGTTATAGAAAATAATTTTTAATTATCTTGTCATACGAAGTGTAAATCAATTTGAAGTGTAAATATAACTTGCTAAATTACAATTTTCTAATTTCCATTTTTATCGTCAAGTTTTGTTTACTCAAAGTTGCATTCCATAATCAATGTCAATTAAACAAAGAAAAAATTAAATTTCATTTCTAATATGACTTGACTTTGAAAAAGCGGGGAATGTAAAAAGATGCATATATCATATATCAGTTTATATGGGATTTTAGCCATTTCTTATAACCAATTTATAGGTAATACAAGAAGTGCGGAGTAGAATTGTATTCTGCACAAGTATTCTAGATATTAGACATCAGCCATGATAAACTATTTTGACAGATTTTTTTTCATATCAATGCCCGATCGCGGCAATATTTCGCAATATTAATATATATAGACTTCCATAGCGTTACAGGTTAGGCAGTTTAATACAAAACAAATAAATTAGTCAACTTTGTTCTGTTCACCACCGTATAACTCGTTGGAGATTTGGGAGAAAAAACACTTAATAGGATGAAAAGCGTAATAACACCTTGTTTGTGTTTGATTAAAAAAACAACATGTTTTAGGATACAATTATCAGATATCTTTAAACTGACGAAGGCTACAAATAGTTCGTAGAAGAGAGAGAGAGAGAGAGAGTCATATCGGCAAATGCATCAAAAACTTTCATTCCATATAATATTCTATTTCAGGTTTTGTTTAATGACATATTTGGAATTAACATCTGCAAACAAAAGAAACCATGTGAAAAACCTGAAAAACCAAGGACGCATGAAATGTTTTAAATTAAATACCATGATCCACCAAGCTATCTTAACAGTTAATCTATGAGAAGAGGAAATATAAAAGTAAATGAGCTGTAATATTTAATTATGTTTTCTAATATTGAAACATTTATAAGCAAAAAACAAGATATTTCTGGGAAAAAATTGTTATTTTTGATGGGCCGGAAACACATAAAATAATGGAAACCTATGTTATCTAGTAACCGCCCTTTGTTTTCTTTTTTAAATAAAAAACACACGCACATCACACACACACACACACACACACACACACACACACACACACAGCATGGCAAAAATTATTATTTTACTTATGAATTGATTTTCCCTGGATGTAAGATTAAATACAGATTATTATCTTTTAAACAGCAAACTAAAGGTTGTACATTTTGTTGTAATCTAGAGAGAAAAAAGCGAGAATAATCGTATTGATGAATGCATTATACGCTTTTGTTCCGATTAATAAGCATTTTCGAGTTCAATATTTTTAATTTCCCTGTCCACAAATAATATTCACAGTCTGAAGTATTAATCGATAAATTAAATTATGAAATTGATTTACAATATTTACTTTTTTCGCTGATATCGGGTTATTGGAACAACATATGTGTTACTGGTAATAAATCAGATATGTAATGTAATAACGTGTACCATACGATGACGTAACTCACATACACAAATAATAGATAGGTCAAATCGATAATATTATCGGTGAAACTATTTATTTTTGTCATATACGATTCTAAAATGACGTCAAGCTCTTTCAGTTGGGTTGTGGGTTGAGTAATGGTGTTTTACGCCCCAGTCGAGATTTTTTTTTTCATTTATGTCGAAGCGGTCAGTTCTTGGGTGGTGGAGGAAACCGGAGTGCCATTAGAAACCCGCCGACCTTTTTCAAGCAAACTGACAACTTTTCTCACATAAGGGTCTGCCCGAGTGGGGTTCGAACCCAGGCAGTGAGAGGCACTGCTACCCATAAACGCAGGATTTAGACCATTTGGGCACCAAGCGCCTTTCAAACACTTTCAAGTGGACAAGTGCGAATTATGGTTGTTTACGCCCCATTCAATATTCTTTCACTTATATCAAGACTGTCTGATCGGGAATAGTTGAGGGAACCGGGGTACTTGAAAAAATTCGACCTTCGGAGAGTCAACTGACAAAGTTTTTCAACGTTAGTGACTGCCTAAACATAGGTTATGAGAAGCACTATGATTTGTAACCCGCGCTTTTAACACCAAAAAATTCCAAGACTCTTTAAATCCATCTAAACATAAGTGTTTGTCCAAAAATATGTTATGTAAGTCATGCCGTGCATACTGTTTGATTGCAAATACAAATCAAATCCGACATCAATCTGTGTGCTAAACAAAAAAATCCTTATGGTTATTGAACATATTCTTTTAGAAATAATTTAAATTTGCGAGTATCATTTTCTTCGATTCAAACAAAACGATTTTGTCACAGAAATCATGTCGGATCGCAATAGCTTGAATTGAAAAAAACGAAATTAAAAGGAAACACTACAAGAATGGATTACAGTGAAATCCACAATTTAAATTATTTTATTTGTAACTGAAAGTCACAAGGCTCTCTTAACAGATACCACAGAGTGTTGAATTGTATCACTCGCTACCGTTCTGACACAGTAATTTGATCAATTTGATTGTGTATATTTCATCCTATACGGTGTTCTTTATATAAACAGATGTAATAGGTTTATACCATAAATATGAACTTAATTGAAAAGTGATGAAAGCAGCAATATAACAGTTGTAATCGAACAATTGCTTCGCGGATATAAATTAACAGGAAACGTCTCAATAAACAAATGGACTGAAATTGAGTATTGGCGTCTACGCTCCAGTCAAAGTTCTTTTTATTATATCAAGGATGACAGTTCTGGGATGATTGCAGAAACAGGTAAACCGAAAAAGCAAGCGACATATATTTAGCGAGTTAAAAACTTTTTTTTTCATGGCAGCTATTGGTTTGATTTATATGTAACTCTTTAGTTATCACTCGAATACCGAGGCTCCAAGTATAACTTATTTGTGAGGCCCATGACCTATATCCTAGAATTAAAAGTGGTTAAATATGTTCACCATGTGATACCCTCATTAGAATATTTTTCTGAATTCCGTTACCGGAATTTCGTTTTCAAAAGAAAACTTTTCTTATTTCCTGTTTTGGGTAAGCAAACCTTTTAGATGTGCAGATTATGAATTGTTTTTACTTTGTGTTTGGGATTTTGTTATCAACGTGGACACGTTTGTGTTTGATTATCAAATGGTTTAATTTTGCTAACAAGTCAGTACATGTATATTTTATTCAAATAGATGTAATTAAACGCATTGATTTAAAGAACATACAGACGTCTTATCGTTTTAAAAAAGTGAAAAAAAAATTAATTTGATTTACTGGTGTCTTACGTCTGGATAAAAAAAATTTCACTTATATCGAGACGTCACCAGCTATATGTGCACTGGTAGACATTTTGACCATTGCAGTGCGCTTAGGGAGAGTTCTTTAGCGTTACATGCCTATCAGTTTTAAGTTCTCTTCCGAAGGACCCCGTGACTTTCATTTCTAAATGCCAAGTGCTTAGCGAAAGAACAGTCACTACCAATTTTCAAGTCTTGGTGAGTCCCGACCACATACGAAGCGAGCACTCTACCAACTGAGCTGAAGTAGTTTGAAAAAAAAATACAAATCCATATGAAAGTGGCAGTAAAATATATACCAGTTAAATCATCACTTGTTTGATATATTAACCAGTGTTATATCATGTTCAGGAAATGTATCTAAATGCAATTGAGTTTAAAGCATTTATATATGAAGCTCATATACAACAGATTTAATATATCTTGTGTGTGTGTAGGGGGGGGAGAGAGAGAGAGGGAGAATAATTATCAGAATAAAAAAAATGAAGCGTGGAATCATAATATCATCTAAATACTATTACTTAGGGAAATACATGTATAAAAAAAGAAGCATATCGTATTGCACATGTAAGCAGATTTTGGCATTTGTGATAATTCCACAGGTAAAAAAAAATAAAATGAAGTGCTATCTTCTTAAGAAATCAAAACAGATTTGAGATATCTATAGAGCTACAAAAAACTAACACAGAGATGATTCAGTGTTAGCGTCAAGTGATGAAAACTTGTAATTTTCTGTATCTACACTTGAAGATAATTTTTTTCCAATATTGTTTTTTTTTCAGTTAGGCTGTTAAGAAGATTTTAATTAGGTAAATTTAAATCCTTACGACTGTTATCAAGTATATTTTAATTTTTTATTATTACACGAAATTCTGAATTCTACAAAGAAAATAAATACAACCGATTTCCAACACCATGTAGTTTTGTTTGGCTGTAAACCAAATAAAATTACATTAAAATATTTTAAACTGAGGATATGACTGGTTATGAGGCATGTAAGTTTTATGTAAAAATTGAAATGGAGCAGTTAGCACAATTCAAAAAAGCAAAACTTGCACAACGTCAAGATTAAATGATTACTAGTTAATACAAAACACTTAACACATTGTTTTTTGAAAATTAAGAACCTACAAGTTTTTTTAAAATATAAATCACTTGTAAATTTTTTAACTGATTGGTTGATTGATTGATTTATTTATTTGTTTGTTTGTTTGTTTGTTTGGTTGGTTGGTTTTATTTTTATTTATTTTTTTTTATTTGACGATCGAATTTAAATTAATTTATAACTCATTTTAGTGGAATTCATAAATAGTTTAGGGGATATATAACAAGTATAAAATACACAGTCAGTGAATATTGTTCTATCCAGTCTGCCTAGTTACTTCAAAAATAAGTTTTTTTGGTTGCTATTGACAACTGTAATAGTCAACAAAAACCAAATACCGCAAGTTAATTCTAAAGAATCTTTCTTAGGAAATAGTCCTCTGCAAAATATTATTTGGTTACTTTAAAAGTAGTTTTTTGATGGAACTAAGAACAGTTACAGCAAACAAAAACCTAAAAACCTCAGGTTTAATATCGAGTCAAGGCAGAGTCCTCTTCAAAATCATTCTAGAAAGCATAATTGCATATAACAAGATCTCCTTTTCGTTGTTTATCTTAAATGTACGTTGTCTTTGTAGAGTGAAACGTTTTTAGTTCTGGGGAATTTTTACCGTAAATTATGGTTCATTTTTGAGACAATTACCCCCTGCAATAATAATAGTCTAGACGTTATTTCTAATAGAAAATGATAAAGGAAAAGCATTTCTATACAATTATTATACATTATTGAAGGTATGTAATTGTCGAAGATTGCTGCCAAATAACAGCTCTGTCTAAATAGTAAGCAATTCCAACAGTTGGGCCATCTGTTATCATCTCCAGGGCTTTTAACAGTAATTGAATAATAACAAAATATAGATTGTTTCATTTTTAATAGAAATTACTTGTGTTTTACCGTAATCATTGTGTTAGGTGTTCATTTAACAAACTTATAATAATTGGGTTTTATTGAATACCGATAGCTTGTCCTGCCAAATTGATTTTGGAAAATAGAGTCTTTTATTTTGGTTTTTCATTGTTTTCATTTAATCCTTATTATTACAACTGAATACATACACTACCTACAGATGATCTGCTAAACGTTGAAATGATTGTTTTAAAAATCCGAGCTTTAGACAAGTATTGGACAAAATGATAATATAATGTCAAAAAAAAAAAAAAAAAAAAAAAAAAAAAAAAAAAAAAAAAAAAAAAAAAAAATTATAATTTACATGGGTTTTGTCAACTCTAGCTTTTGACGAGCATCGGATAAAATAATAAAAAATGTCTATTGGGTTGCTTGTTTTATATCATCAGTCTTTTTTGATTAACGACTAAAATTGTCAACAGAAAAAAAAAAAAAAAAAAAAAAAAAAAAGAAAAGAAAAGAAAAAGAAAATACACAAGTCCCGTCTGAAAAGTTTAACCAATAGATAGATAGATAAATAAATTAATTAATTAATTAATTAATTAATTAATTAATTAATAAATAAATACATTTGTAATCAGAAATGAAACATCTAGAATTCATGAGCCAATATTTACCTTCAAGATTCTTTCAATCAGCTCCTAGTCAACCTTAGTTCTTAGAGAGACGTCCTGGTCCGCTTCTTATGTGGGAGTTTGGGGTCGAACCTAGGCTGGGTCTGACGAAGACTTGAAAATTGGATGTTACTGTTATTTTACCAAGCACTCCGCATTCAGAAATGAAATTCACAGGGTCCTTTGCAGGACACCTAAAAAACCGATATCTCGTGTCACAGTAGGCGTGGCACGCTAAAGGACCCTCTCTTCACATTGCCCACCGCAAAAGTCACAATTTCTGCAACTTCACCCACAGCTAGAGACGTCTCAAAATAAGTGATTATTTTTGACTGGGATGTAAAACCCCGGTAAAACACCATTAAATCAATCAATCTTGATCTGTAAACCGGTTATTTAGAGCTCCATGACAACGAGGTCTCGGCAAAATAATATCGAGGTCATTTATAATAAAACTCTCAACTCCCGACATGCACTGAATATATTGACAAAAAGAATATCCAGGGATGTGGTAATATACTTCTAGACAAACTTAACTAACTTAATTTAATCAGTGGTCACTAAATACTATCAAACGTACACTCATACTAAATATAAATTTGCAGCAAAAAGACATTATTCTTTGAGAGAAGGCTTGGTAAGGATTTCAAAGGAAAGGAAATGCTATCTTTTAATTTAATAAGCTTCTAATTTAAAAATGGCAAAACAAATGGATTTTCTGTGATTAAATATGAAAGCAATTATGCCTTTCACACGGGTTATTGTCAGTCGAACGTTGCTTTTTATTTCACGAAGTTGCAAATACAAGGCATACTTGCTGAAACACCCTGTAATATGTGAGGCGAAAGACTTACTTTTCAACTAAAAAATTGCCGAACAAAAAACGAACAATTGAACAATTATTTTACGTGTTTCAAGCATTCTTTTTTTTCTTGACATCACCGTTTTTCATCTACATTATATATATATATATATATATATATATATATATATATATATATATATATATATATATATATATATATATATATATATATATTTGAGTTAAAAATCCTTAAAAAGTCATACATAAATTATTATTATCTATTTGCTTGTATTTCCGAAATGTGCACATATGGCATACCAAAATGAAACAGGTATTTTTGTTATACATTTGATAAGGAGTCTGTTAACGTTTCACAATACAGGAAACCAAACAAACTTGAAAGTTTTAAATTTGAGTGCAAAACAAACTGCAACTTCAAGGTCGGTATGACATTTTTAATATTTAAATGTTTTACACTGTAAACGGGAACTTCCTTGTCGTTCGACTTTGTTTATTTTAGAAGTACAATATTACTTGAATACATTAATACATTGAGTGATATCATCATTGTTATTCACATTGTTTCTACACACTAGTCGGTTATGCTCTGTGCATTTGGAGAATGCGATATCTACTTACCAAAAGAAAAACATCCAAATTACCTGTAAATAATCTTATTTAGATCAAGGTTGTATAATTAGTTGCACAAATTGTACAGGGTTTTAAAATCTTAACATGTCTGTGTGTGTAAGGGGGGTGTATTGTGACTGTTCACAGACTTAAAAATGATGCTCTTCCAGATGGACGCCGCCCCGGGCGGCTGAGTGGTAAAAAGCGCTCGCTTCATAATCAAATTGTCTTTCGCCGCCTAGGTTCGAATCCCACTCTGACAAATCCTATTGTGAGAATGTTTGCCGAAAGTCGGTGTTTTCTACGGGTACTCCGGTTTCCTTTACCGTTCATTAACTGACCGCCTTGATATAAGTGAAAATATTCTTGACTGGAGCAATCAACTCTTTAACTTACTCGCTACCTTAAAGAGAAAGCAGTATAAAATTCAACATTTTTTCCTAAAAATGTTAAAGAGAAAACAGAATAAAAATAAAACATTTTCATAAATACCTTATACTTGAATGATTTTTTTATTTCATTGTTTAATGTAATTTTGAGGCTGATCATTATGTTTTAAAAGAGTATATGGATAAGGTTGTTTTCATTTAAAAGTACTATAACTGTATTACTGGGCGCCATTCTTTCTGAAAAGCTCGTGTTCCATCGATGGTCAAACTTGAATAAGTCCAAAGTCAATCATAAATATTGTTTGAGTTTCGTCTATTACGATCATAATTACGAGAGAGAGAGAGAGAGAGAGAGAGAGAGAGAGAGAGAGAGAGAGAGAGAGAGAGAGAGAGAGAGCTCGGGAACTAAATACATTGAGTCAACCTTGTCACATTAGTCAAAAGACAATCATAATCATGAATATTGTTTGTTTCGTCTATTTTGGTCATAATTTAATGAGAGAGAGAGAGAGAGAGAGAGAGAGAGAGAGAGAGAGAGAGAGAGAGAGAGAGAGAGTTTAATGTTAAATGGTAAGGACAAGATTGATCATGACAAGTAGACAGATTGCTGGTATATTGGTTAATACCATTCATTAAGTGATAAAGGTCTTCCTATAGAGATTTTAACAATAATGGTCCTGAAACAATTATCTAGAGATTTACATTACATGGAACAATGGATCCTGTAGGGAATTAAACACCGATTCTTATATAATGAACACTAAATATGCGTGATTCGATTCGCGTAGTTTTGCACTGAATGCTTTTGAATGATGGTTAATAAATTCGAAAATTCGGCTTTCGATCAAAAGAGGCATAGGTCATCCCAAAAAATATTAATGTGTTTAAGGAACATTTGTATCAACACATTTAGATGTTTCGGCGTTATGTCAAATTATGCTTAGGTTATACCGAAAATATTTATTTTGAAATGAACATTTGTATGAGCATAATGATTCGGGCTATAAAATAAAAGTTGAATATATGTAACTCGTTAGTGGAGTGAACATTTGAATCAACACAGTTATTAAAAAATATGAAAAACACTGAATAATTGAATTTTGTTAACGGTAGGTTTGGACTTAACATCAACAGAATATAAAAATTTGCAAAGTTTGATGAAGCATTTCAGTATAATACATAATAAATGGTAGGGAATTCCCCAAAATGGGCTTAATTATCACTGTATACATTATTAGTGAGACACTGGGCCCAAAATAGATTGAAGAAAACAAGATATACACTCGATATGAATTTTGAGTCTAGTGAAATGTACAATGATGACAGACAAATAAATGTCGCTTTCACAAATACATTTTTCTTAAACTTTTCAATTCACGACAGCTGGTGACAAGTCTTCTTAGCTACAACTTTTCGAAAATAACTATACAATTTTGTCATGTGCCAATTTTGTAATTCTATGAAAAAATACATTTTATAAATATAAATGTGCTGCTTTTGAACTATATATCGAGTAGCACGTGGCACAGTAATTATCGTAATGTAAGCATCACGGCCCATTTGCACAAAGCTTAATTAATTTCATTCAATAAATGTCAGAAAAAGCGAATCATTTATTGATGCAACTGTATGCAAGTTTTTTTATATAAATGATTATTAGCTAACCTTAAGAACGATTTGTGATATTTGGGCCGTTTATAATAAAAAAATTTCCATGGTTCCATAAGAGTATTGGTGATCATACTCGAATTAGTAAAATACTTATAAACTACTTATCTGTCGCTCCTTATCAAAGATTTACCTGTATCGAAATCTCTGATTACAGGTAAAAAATTATTAATTTTGATTTTTGATTTTAAAACATATCGTTGATAAAAATTTATGAATTTTTCAGAATTTTGCATACACTTTGGGGCTTTTCAATGGAGAGCAGTAGAGATATAGTACACAGAATTTTACATTTAAATTGCGTCTTACGGAAAAACCACCTGCCTTCTGTAAGCAAACTGACAAATACATGTAGATGAATCTACTCAAATAGGCATATAGTGTAGGCAATGACTATACCGCTGAGCCCTTTTTGGGAAGGGGGTCTTGGGTATGGAACTGGCCAGTGTACCACGTGATCAACATCACTTAACGTTTGTGCAGAATAAAATGGATAACGTTTACGTAAAAAATTCCCGAAAAAGTGTTAAAACGTCACCTAACGCGAAATAATTACCAATTAAAATAATTGACCCACACAATCACAAGAGGTACCACGTGGTTGCTAGAGAATTCAAATATGGATAAAACACTTAACACAAAAAGAAAGACATGGACAAATTGATATAAACAATATATATATATTTTACCCGTAAAAAACTTAAACGTCTGAATGAGATTTTTTGCTCAATAAGCACAATGAAAATCACAACACAAATTACAACAACAAATAAAGACAACATCTGAATACGAAGAATGATATGGATCGAGTTTGATTTTAGATTATCTCCCTTTGCTAATAAATTTGATGTATTTCAAATATACCAATGTTATCTCTGTGCATTGTATAAAAAGATATATATATAATTTATAATTATCTGTAGAGGGTGATCGTAAAATTTGTTACACATATTTAATCAACTATTTTAACGATCTTAATATCAGTTTTATCCGTTTGATTTTCCGGAAATTGGTTTTCCTTTTCCTGTTCCGTTATAAACATAAGAACACTAGATCGTAAACGGAACTGAAAATTACTAAATTAACATCTATATACTTTATAAACATAAGCTAAATGTACTAATGTGTAGTGTACCTTGGTTCTCAATGAACTCTAAATGTCTACTCACTTTATATAATATGCAAACCATTTAAATGCGCATTCAAAAGCCTACGTATGACGTCAACAATGACGTCATCAACTTTCATAACTTTCCACCTGTGAGGAAAACATTTCCATTCCAGACGAGTGTAAATGATCCAATTCGAAACAATGACACAATTTTAAACATCGCAACTTAGAACGAACAATGGACCTCAAATTCTTCCTAAATCGTCGGTCACCTATGGCGTAAATAAATGGATTTACAGCACTAGTTATAAAAAATGACTTGCTCATAATTGGAAACAATCCTAAAACTAGAGGACTAGGTGGCGCCACTAGTCCCTTTTTAAATGTCGAAATAACCTTTAATGTAAAAAAGGGCATATAACTCAAAATAAACGTTAACGTAATAGCGAACATAATTTTTGTTACTTTTCTATTTTTTACCTTTAGTTTGCTACCTTTGTTTATCCGTTCCAGATACTCTCGGTTAAATTTTGTACTCATTTTTATTTTGTACACAATAAGTGCATACACTGAAGAAAGCACTATAAATATAATTAAAAACACCCCTAACAACAACACGGTGTAAATGAAAGGATAGTCAGATTTCCGAATATCATCATCCGTTGAGCAAGCATAGCCTGTTACGTTCCCTTCAAATCTCTTAATCTTCTGTCCATATATAAAAGCATTTGGCCATGAAAACACAATCGCCAAACAGAATGCAATCCCACATGATAATTTCGCCGCCGAAAATGAAAGTTGAACTCCAAGAGGGCTGTTTATTTTACGGAATCCGGTCAATAGCTATAACTAACAAAATAAATGCAGATCCAGTTGTTAAAGTTTTGCCGATAAACAAACAAATTTTGCAAGCGTTCTCACTGTAAAACATATAGGGGTACCTGTTATCAACGATCTCAACTGGTATGTAAATACAACACGACATAATATCTATTACTGATAAACACAAAATAAACGTTCTATAATTAGATTTACTATACCTAAATGTGTACACTATTATCACAATTAAGTTTCCAAGTATGCCCAAAACCATTAAAACAGACAGGTACACAATGGTGGGCAATCTGGCCATGGCATCTTCGTCATTGAGTTGTTGTAAAGTTTTATATATTCCAGAATTAGTTTGTAATAACGTGGATGTAACATTTATAACAGACATATTGTCATCTCTACCACTGATTTCAAAAATGTCTTCTGTCCCATTGTCGACATAAACGTGAACGCCAACCCAGGATAAATGCTTTGAATTGGTGGCTTCGGGGAGAGTTCTCTCTTCCGCCGTCGACATTGTGTAGACCCAACTTCTCGCAAATCAATAACGCTATCAGATAACGACATGTGAACTTATATCCTAACTTCCAACAGGAGTACACAATCACAAATCATATCATTTCTCATTTATTGTATTGACATTGTTAATAGTCATGAAAAAATCTATTTGCATTTTGTACTATAGTTTTCATCATAATGTTCACCGGCCGTAATGTAGAAGTTATCAAAATAACGTTGTAAATTGAAACCTTAATCAATTTCCTAATGATTAAATCAATACCACACAATACATAATTAGAATTGGTTACCCTAGTTAATATTTGTACTATACCTGCTCCGTAAATCAAATACTAGTCCGTTTTGTAGAATTGTAAGAAAAAAATTTAAAACATATTAATGATCCAGAAAGAATCATGTCTGTGCTCTAAACAGGAACAGGTGCCCCGTCTTGTTTGTTTACCTAAACGCGCGAAAACGTCAAAAATACTGTAATTACAAAGCTAGCGGCCTGACACAAAATTACATGTGTATTATGTACTATTTTATCAATGGATACGTCCTATTTACCCCGATTATTGAGCTTAAGGTAGCCTTCATTTAACACATTTTACTATTGAAATGAATGGAAAAGATAGAATAAGTGGGCCTTATTTAAACTTTTGAGAGTTGGTTTTGGTTTTTAAAATTGCACCGGTTTAAATTAGATAATCTCAGTCAATATTTGTATAGAATTAATTATGTCAGTAAATTTAAACACGGAAAATTTGAAGAGGATTTATTTTACGGTATTTAAGTATGTTGGTTGTACCCGACTACTACCTTTAGTGTGTAGCTCTCTCTCTCTCTCTCTCTCTCTCTCTCTCTCTCTCTCTCTCTCTCTCCTCTCTTTGATATTACCTCCGGTGTGGCGGGGGTGTGTGGAGGAAAGAGCGTTATTTTTTTTAAATTTACTTTTAGCGGAAATCTCTCTCTCTCTCTCTTCTCTCCTCTCTCTCTCTCTCTCTCTCTCTCTCCTCTCTCTCTCTCTCTCTCTCTCCAATTTTAAATCTTTAAAAAAAATTCGAAAACTTTTATCAAAAACTGTCCATGATAGTATGATATTTCAGGAAAATGCATTTCCATGTGATGTTAATTTCAATTAGAGCCTTCCTATGTAGTTTATGCATTAGGCCGATAGAAGCTCTTAACCATTCGCCTTTGATTTATATTCCAGGAAATTACATGTTGGTGTAATATGTCGTGTACACACAACACTACTTCAACTCGATTGTATCCAGTTGTGCAATACTTTATTTCAATCCTATTAAATTTGGAATTTGATGCGGGTTTTCATTTCCATCCAATGTCTATTGTTATCATCACTGCAAGATAACACCATGAAGCCATTATTTTAAAAATGTTTCGGAGATGAGGAAGATAATATCGCATCGTAAGTCCAATAATTCTCTTGTTATGTTTCTTTTTAAGGTTTAAATTTATACATATAATTCCTGACAACATTTGATAAATGTATTTTCAATGGTTATAGGCAAATGTCTGAGTTGAACAATGAAATAAAAGCACATTCATCAGGATCTTGACATGTTCCATATCCCGGGCTCTGATGCTAGATAAAACAAAATAGAGAAATTCAGATCTCGTGGGAGGTGTATTACTAATATATCTGCTACTACGTGGACAATAATATTAAATTTTCATATGAATCAAAGATTAAAAGACCTTGTTCATTTGTGCGGTATAATTGATTCTAGATATTCCCTGCCTTCAATAATAACAAAAATTAGATATTCCCTCAACAGAGTGATTCAGATGCTCAATACTATACCGTATATCCGATTGTATATATATATTGATGAGGAAATCATAGAGGGGGACGGATAATGTGCTTACTACCTAGTCAAACAATTAATTATTTTTGTGCAATTAAGAATTAAACCATTTTCAAAAGTATTTGTGTTTTAATCGTGACAGTTTTGCCAATAGTCAATACTATGTTCCCTAAAAAAATCATTTGGGTCAAAATTGGGTCCAAAAATGAACCAAATGGCCCTGGTACAAAACAAAAGTATTCCCTAATTTTCCTTTCATTGTTTGACAATCTTTCATTATCCGTCTACCAACTTAGGTTGAAGCTAAAAGGTCGGAAGAAGAATAGTTAAAACAAATCCAACATGTCCGACACTTTTCTTTGCTAGTTTTTAACAGACTGTCATTATGCACTGAAATATGCATGAACATGCTACAATCGTCTCTTTGCAATAATGAAACCATTTTTTAAAAACTGTCTTTTCTAGCATTAAAATATAATTCTTGTTGTCAATGAAAACACCTAATGTAATAGGTTGGTAGAAATACAGCTGGATGTGTGTAGTATATGAAACTATGTTTTGACAATATCGTAGTAGCCAACTGGATAAACATCCCCAATTAAACTGGATATAGTGATTTTTCTCCGGTATAAAATTTTTCCTTCTTTTATTTTATTAATCTATTTTCAGATTTTAGTCCGTGTAACCAGAGTAAGTAAAGTTCAATGGTATCACCAGGGAGGCGTAAATCTGTATCTAGGAAGAAAGCAAGATTAGTGACAAATAGGGGGGCTTTATGACAAAGATATCACTCTTTATACACATGTCTTTGTTAAGAATTTGAAGGAGGTCTTATTGGTGATAGTCGGTTATGATGTGGATTTACGGCAACTGGGGGCTATGCTAACAACGGTTTTGAAGTCTTTTCAGCAAACGATTTTAAGGTCTTTGCGACAAACGGTTTTGAGGTCTTTACAACAACTGTTATTTTGTGATTTTTAACAGTTTTAAAGGATTCGAGAGAATTGGTTTAGGGGGATATTGTCAAACGGATTTCGTAGATGTGTGACAATTGGTTTTGAAGAATATATGTTAAATGCTTTTGCTTAATTTATGCTCAGATAATTTTAGGGTTTTGCGACAAACAGTTTTGAGGGAATTAATACCAACGGTTTAATAAAAAAAAAATTCCAGATGATTCGTGTACTATTTATTCTACCAAAGTAAAAACTGATGTATTTGGTATCTAGATTTATCCTGGGACAGAGATATAAAAGAAACAACAAACATTCAAAATAGTTGTTTATTTATTTCTGGATTTAGTTTATCAGAAAAATATGTGAATATTTGATGAACGAAGAAAAGGGAAAATTAGCTAATCTGAACCTAATTAAAGACCTATGGAGATATACATAACTACCACAGTAAGTTAATGTTTTCTAAACAAACCCCTACAAGTTGTTGTGTTACTTGGACAGAGATAGTATACTCGCTTAAATGTCAGCGACGTATGCAGTGGATTGCGTTATTGAGAAGTGATAATAAATTTCTGCTTTATATCAGGTATTATGAAGAATAGAATGGAGTGAAGTAATGGTGTTTTACTCCCCAGTCATGATTCTTTCACTTATTTCGAGGCGGTCAGTCCATGGATGGTGGAGGAAACCGGAGTACCCGGAAAAAATTTAACCGACCTTTGGCAAACTTTCTCACACTAGGATCTGTCCCGAGTGGGATTCGAAGCCAGGTGCATGATGAGAGGCACTGTGATCCGTAAGCGCGCGCTTTAGACTTCTCGACCACCAAGGCACTTTGAGTAGTATGAAGAAGATATCAGTCAAAATTTCATTTTATAACAATTGAATCACATTTTTATTAAAATTCAACGGTTAAGCGTTATCCTCGAGAGTTAGAGAAATGGGTTCGAACACCGACTGGGTGATAATTAAGACTTTAAAATTTTAGATACCGATTTCTTTCCTGCTGCTTGTTATTATGAAAAAGAGTATCAACTGGTTCACCCAATTCAGAATAATGTGACTTTGGGAGTGTTATGCTTGACAGTGGAATACTGAACTAGCTAAGTAAAAATAGTCACCCCAAGTGTGAGCTAGTACCAGGCTGAAAATAAAAAGCCTTCGCGCATCTCACGCATATAAGAACGTATACTTTGAGTTTTTCTTAGAGATTAACCAACTTATCGCGAAAACTGAAAGATACTAATGCAAAGTTAAGCAATATCGCAACCAACTACCAACAACTACTAACTACCAAGTGCATATCCAAATACAAGTGCATTCATCTTGTTGTCGACCATTTAGCTCAATTAAAGTTTCTTTCACAATAATATTCAGATATACTGTCATGTGCTGATTTTGAATTTCTATTAAAATAATACATTCAAAATCAGCACATGACAATACTGTTGCCAATACATAAAACTAGCGATGTCTACTTGCTACAAGTATATACAAAGAATGTCATACAGTTTTGAAATGATAATGTTAAACACTTGTTACAATTTTATACAGCATTCTTCGGGTATAAAATGAAAGCATTCGTCATACAATTATCGTTTTCATTTCAAATCATGCACAATAACAATTCTTAAAACAAAGGTATTAGTCGGTGCAAAAACAAATTGATTCATACTGACGGAATTAAATTTTAAAATCACTGGTAGATAATTCTATAGTTCAAAATTGTACAACTTTGATGAATACATATTAAGCTCGTTACGACAAAAAAAAAAAATAAAAAAAAAAAAAAAAAAAAAAAAAAAAAAAACCAAAAACCCAACCAAGTGATTGCATGAAGATGACGTTTGTTACTCTCTTGTACTATATGACATTGTATGATTCAAAAGAATATAGTTTTAAGAATAAACAATGAAATGAGCTGATACCAGAAAGTATTGCATGTTGCTTGAAATATTAATTAGCTAGCAATAGGATAGTAACTCTTTAAAGAAACATTTCTAACTTGTATTCAATAGTTTTAATGCATAAAAGACATGAGTAATAAAATGTCAATTATTTAGCATACTTTCATTTTACTTTTTGGGTTACGCAATATTTTGTCAAACGATGACACTGAAAAAATCTGAAAAATTTCTTAAAAATTTTATGCTTTGTACATGAGTTCAAGCATTCGGTTACAATAAACAATAAAGTAGGATTTACAAAAAAAGAAAGAATTTGCCAAATAATTACAAAGTAAAGACTTAGTATTAATTAAGCATATGTTTCCCAATTTTGGTCTTGGCATACCAGTGCATTAAACAATGTTCCATGAAGTTTGGGTCAACTAGAAGTACACTAAACAGTAGATTTTTGTTATTTATCATCTTCATAGAAATTCAATAATAATAATATAAACATAAGTTCCTGGAATATCAACCTGTTCAAATATACTTTAACATCTTAAACCATCACATGAAACTATGGCATTGTATGGTACGGTATGTTTTCACATAAATCTGTGGCATTGTGTCGTACGGTATGTTTTCACATGAAACTATGGTATTGTATGGTACGGTATGTTTTCACATGAAACTATGGCATTGTATGACATGAAACTATGGCAATGTATGGTACGGTATGTTTTCACATGAAACTATGGCATTGTATAGTACGGTATGTTTTCACATGAACCTATGGCATTGTGTCGTACGGTATGTTTTCATATGAAACTATGGCATTGTATGACATGAAACTATGGCAACGTATGGTACGGTATGTTTTCACATGAAACTATGGCATTGTATAGTACGGTATGTTTTCACATAAATCTATGGCATTGTGTCGTAGGGTATGTTTTCATATGAAACTATGGCATTGTATGACATGAAACTATGGCAATGTATGGTACGGTATGTTTTCACATGAAACTATGGCATTGTATGACATGAAACTATGGCAATGTATGGTACGGTATGTTTTCACATGAAACTATGGCATTGTATAGTACGGTATGTTTTCACATAAATCTATGGCATTGTGTCGTACGGTATGTTTTCATATGAAACTATGGCATTGTATGACATGAAACTATGGCAATGTATGGTACGGTATGTTTTCACATGAAACTATGGCATTGTATAGTACGGTATGTTTTCACATAAATCTATGGCATTGTGTCGTACGGTATGTTTTCACATGAAACTATGGCATTGTATGACATGAAACTATGGCAATGTATGGTACGATATGTTTTCACATGAAACTATGGCATTGTATAGTACGGTATGTTTTCACATGAAACTATGGCATTGTATAGTACGGTATGTTTTCACATAAATCTATGGCATTGTGTCGTACGGTATGTTTTCATATGAAACTATGGCATTGTATGACATGAAACTATGGCAATGTATGGTACGGTATGTTTTCACATGAAACTATGGCATTGTATAGTACGGTATGTTTTCACATAAATCTATGGCATTGTGCCGTACGGTATGTTTTCATATGAAACTATGGCATTGTATGACATGAAACTATGGCAATGTATGGTACGGTATGTTTTCACATGAAACTATGGCATTGTATAGTACGGTATGTTTTCACATAAATCTATGGCATTGTGTCGTACGGTATGTTTTCATATGAAACTATGGCATTGTATGACATGAAACTATGGCAATGTATGGTACGGTATGTTTTCACATGAAACTATGGCATTGTATAGTACGGTATGTTTTCACATAAATCTATGGCATTGTGCCGTACGGTATGTTTTCATATGAAACTATGGCATTGTATGACATGAAACTATGGCAATGTATGGTACGGTATGTTTTCACATGAAACTATGGCATTGTATAGTACGGTATGTTTTCACATAAATCTATGGCATTGTGTCGTACGGTATGTTTTCACATGAAACTATGGCATTGTATGACATGACACTATGGCAATGTATGGTACGGTATGTTTTCACATGAAACTATGGAATTGTATAGTACGGTATGTTTTCACATAAATCTATGGCATTGTGTCGTACGGTATGTTTTCATATGAAACTATGGCATTGTATAGTACGGTATGTTTTCACATGAACCTATGGCATTGTATAGTACGGTATGTTTTCACATAAATCTGTGGCATTGTGTCGTACGGTATGTTTTCATATGAAACTATAGTATTGTATAGTACGGTATGTTTTCACATGAAACTATAGTATTGTATAGTACGGTATGTTTTCACATGAAACTATAGTATTGTATAGTACGGTATGTTTTCACATGAACCTATGGCATTGTATAGTACGGTTTGTTTTCACATAAATCTATGGCATTGTGTCGTACGGTATGTTTTCATATGAAACTATGGCATCGTATAGTACGGTATGTTTTCACATGAACCTATGGCATTGTATAGTACGGTATGTTTTCACATAAATCTGTGACATTGTGTCGTACGGTATGTTTTCATATGAAACTATAGTATTGTATAGTACGGTATGTTTTCACATGAAACTATAGTATTGTATAGTACGGTATGTTTTCACATGAAACTATGGCATTGTATGGTACGTTATAATTTATCATGAAACTATGGATGGTACTATCATATACCACTTTTTGAATTTAATCATAAAAATACATTCAAAAAATGGTAAACTATTTTTTGAATGTATTTTTATGACTAAATTCAAAAAGTAGTATATGACAGTACGATATGATTTATCATGAAACTATGACATTGTATTGTGTTATATGTTTTTTTTCATGAAACTCTGACATTGTATTGTATATGTTTTTTCATGAAAATATGACATTGTACTGTACATGTTTTTTCATGAAAATATGACATTGTAGGTATGATATGTTAAATTACATAATGATACACGTAACTTTTTGATTTCTTTTAAAACTATTTATGGTGCGAAGGGCAGCCAGTTTTGAACACAATAACCATCGATGTAATGTTTCAATTTATGCTATGGTTTTAATATGACATAAGTTCTTCATAAATCTTTCGTTATTCATTTTACATTGTGGACTTTTGCTGTCGAATTTTTCCAGACATATCCGTTATATAATATGGATATCAATATATGCAGATCATTTTAAATTTAACAAATGTTTTTGTTTTTTTTTTTAAGGATGGATTTGAGTTATACAAATATTCAAAAACTTTATTTCAAAGAGACTTTTAAAATTTGCGTTTTGATAACGATGATTTTTCAAGACAGTGATACAAAAGTCTTCGAAACCGTTTAATTTGCCAGCAATACGTGTATTGACATAGTAATTTGATAGATTTAATGAAATAAATTAATTTGCATGCCACATAAAGATAATCGTAATCCCGTTACGTAATCCATAATCCGAAGATGTAATTGATTCACCATGACGATAGATGACGAGTTCTATAGTGTACAGAATGAATGACAAAGTTAATTAATTTGCCAGGAAATAATATGAAATAAATTTTAGTTTAATATCTCTATAATTAATTAAAATGGTCGGCATAAAAAACATCACTCATGCAACGCTAACAAATAGATTCGGTTTTGAAGAGTAAATTATTGCTATTTTAATAATCCAATTGATATATGGGATATTACAACTACATGTATCATTGAACAAATAGAACAAATTTTCATATAAAGCTTCTATCTAAAACCACGGGAAACCCTCAAATTTCCGAATCTATTTCATAAAGCATTTTTGAGTCTCACACCCACAAAAGTGGGGGTTGACTTATTGTTTTTGTACTGTTTCTTCTTCTTATTTTTTTTTCTTCCGTCTTTTTAACCACAAAGTTTGTTCGAACTTATTTTCAGGAATGAAAAGTCATATCAACTTGAAAATTTCTGCGCATATTAGCATCATCCAAAAAGATGTTAAAAGTAATTTTCTCGCAATTCGAAAACAAGAGTTATATTCATTAGAGTTTAATGCCCCCTCCAACAACGTATTTCTTATTAAACACATTTCTCCCTTAAAACTTGACAGATCATGTTGAAACTTGGAAGGTACATAAAACAACAAATGATATAGTGTTTCCAATAAACAAGAGCTATATTTATCAGAAGCTAATGCCCCCTGAAATTCTTATTGTTGGAGATACACACATTTTCATTTCTTGGAATTCCTTTATTCGGGTATCAAAAAATGGGGTCGGCGATGGGAGATTTGATTGTCAGTGTTTCTAGTTGTTTATTCCTCTGCCTTGTGTTGTGGTTTTTTGGTTTTTAAATAATCAACCATGTGCATTAATGAAACACAACACGACCTTTACGATGTGTTTCACATGCTCTTTTTGACAAAAATTCAGTAAATAAACATTCAGAAACAATCGATGAACGTGAAAGCTGCAAGAACAGTTTATTGTATAAAGTGAATTTTTTGTTTGTTAAAATATTTTGGCAGCTTCTGTGTTCAAGACAATTTCGCTGATATGCAATTTTGAGGTTTCATCATTGTTTTTTTTTTTCATGGTCGAAAGTCAATCTCGCCAAAAATTTACATTGAAACAAAATGTTTACATTTTTATTGATCAATGCTTTCGTGCGCAGTTTTTTTTTTTCACTTTTATGTGGCAGACGAATACAATCACTTTTAATGAATTACTTTCCAAATTATAAAAAAATAATCATAATGCCTTAAATTATATGGTTATTGGACGTCTATTGTGAAATATTGTCCCGAGTTGATTCGAGTCAAGTTAATGCAATTTTAAGGGGCCTACAAAAGAAATTATCTGCATCTGTATTACAACGGACATAAATATTTTTTATAAGAAATATTCAAATACTTCGTTTTTTTAGATTAAAATTTTGCAAAAAAAAAAATAAATAAATAAATAATAATAATAATAATAATAATAATAATAATAATAATAATAAATAATTGTTTACAGTCTATAAATGACTTTTATGATAGAACTCAGAGATGGGTAATCCCCGAAACTGGCCGAAAGTAGTCCCGGTAGAAAACGTTGTAATTGGAAAATAACAACGTGATTTGACAGGAAATCGACCAATGAACTTGCTCAAAACCATGTATTATTTTTTAATACAATCAGTTGATATGAACATCGACAAGGCCGTCATTTTACACAACACTAACAAAAAAAATGGTTTGTTTAATTTTTCATTACTAAATATTGAAATACAAGATATTTTATTGTGATGAAACACAAAACGTGATAAACACCTTGTATAAGATCACAGGAAATCATCAAAGTTTCATGTGTAAATCTGAATAGATAGAATGACAGTTTGTGTCTAATTTGTCAAGCAGAATAAGGGGTATAAGTTTACATAAACATTATATATGTTTTATTGTTAAAACAATTCCAACCACACCATATAAGTAAACCAAAAATATAAATAATTAAATATTGAATAAGTAAGGTTATGTTATAATCCCAGAACCCCAGAGAATATTTCATTTATATTCCTCATTGAAATTAACAAATAAAATCGTTTTGAAGAATGTAGTTTGTTGTATTTTTGACTAAATATTGATATAAAGTATATATGTATGAAACACACACACAGTGTGTGTGTGTGTGTGTGTGTGTGTGTGTGTGTGTGTGTGTGTGTTTCGTATATAAAACCATAAACCAATTTTAACAAATATTGAAAATGTCAGGTACATACATCTGGTTTTTTAGTATGTACATGGTGTGATCCTAAAAATATTCAGATACAACAAGACGGTGGTACATAACTTAAGTTACAATTATGAATAAAAACGTTCAACTGAAATATACACAAATATCCACTACGGTAGCTCAGTTGGTAGAGTGCTCGCTTCCTATATGGGTGTTCGGGGGTTCGAACCCTGGTCAGGGTCTGACCAAGACTTGAAAATAGGAAGTGACTGTTCTATCCCCAAGAACTCGCCATTTAAAAATAAAATCACGGAGTCCTTAGGATAATACCTTTAAAACCGATACCCCGTGCCATGGCAGGCATGGCATGCTAAGGAACTCTCCAAACATTGCCTTAAGCGCACTGCATATCATACAGAAACTGCATCCTATTATGATTTTTTTAATTAAAGATTAATACCTACCTAATTAATCTACCGATTCGTTGCGTAAGTTAACGAATAAACGATTTGGATTCAACTTTTGATAATTCTAAACCAATTTTAATTTTATTTTGCTACAGTTAATTGAAATAGCTATCGACAAAAACATCATGCAACATGTAGTTTTAAATAATGGATTATAGCACTCCATAACCAGACAATGATTTTTAGTTCACCTGGCCTATAGGATGTTTTGTTTGGATAGTTCAATTCAACACAAAAAATAATACCAATAAGATTAATAAACGGCAAACAGGAAGTCATCAAATATTTATGTGTAAAACTAGGCGCATTTATTTCAAAACACAAATCCGATCTCTCCGTCTCGATATAAGTGAAAGAATCTTAACTTGGCACAAAACACCATTACTCCAGCACATTCCGCTTAGCGTGCTTTATCTAACCCTTTGGGCCTGTTTAGCATGATAAATTTAACTCCTGGGTCCGCCAAGCCGTGTACAATCTGATCTCTGATGCCGCCTAGCGTGCTCAATCTAATTCCTCAGGTCCGCTTAGGTTTGTTCGCACTTAAGCTAAATACGAAAATTGCATGCTGTTAAATCAGTCATGATGAACACACATATAAATAATATTTATGTTTGTATTCAATTTACTGAATTTTTAACAATACTATATTGAGTGCTTAATGTTGTTTCTATGTTAAAAATATTGACAAACAATCAGAAAAGCGTGTTAATGGAATGCTGTGTCACGTGACTAGTGGTGTCCTAATGAAACTGATGAGATGATATATTCCACGTTTATTAAAAGCCTGTATCCTTTGATTACATCCTGTGTTGGTGTAAACATTAAAGTGATCATGATTATATGTGTGACTTGGGGATATAAGTCAACATAATTGTGCTTAAAATCATCCATTTTCCTCTTAATTTGTTGCTATAGTTTTTTACCTTTCCTGAATTAAATGACAAGATATATGGCGCACAGGCACAAAATGTCAAACGACTTCGGGGTTGTAAAAACTGGAGTAATGAAAAGAACAATTAAATCTGAACACGAAACAATAACGGTATCGTAGTCAGTTACTAGAATATAATTTATGACCAAACGCTGTTTTTTTATTTCTTTTATCTTTGATAAAAAATAATTAATTGGTGAACAAATAAATTACCATATAAGTGAAATGACGATATACAAAGCAATCATAAACTATATTATAGCAAAGAAAAGAATCTAAAAGAGTCTTTTAACGAATGCATATACAATGAGAAATATAAATTATCTTTAATTCAAGTTGATAGCAAAAGAACAAGTAACATGAGCTCTGGTGAGCTTTTAAAATTGACTAACAAAATGCATATATACACATACGACATAATGACACGGATTTACATTAGAAACATAGCTCTGAATCAAATATAGTGGAAAGCATTGCATAAGATTATTTCTTAAGTAAAGAGCACATGATTAAATTTAAAAAAGAAAAACTGCAACAGTATTGGGAAAGGGAAACCAAAATGGCACAAATTTATATTAAAAGCACCGCACAAAAACAAACACAAATGGGAAAATGTAACTAAAATGAATAAAAAGCATAAATAAGGCAATTTGATGCAGCAAACAGAATCTGCAGTTTTCTGCATGCTAAAGTAACATGTGCTGTCATGAAAAAGTAACGAAATTAACAAGCAAAAAAAGTCAAGACCAACAAGACAAGATAAGACGAGTAAAACAAGACAATGCAACACGAGGTAAACATTTTAGGCCGTAGACAACATTAATTCCGAATTTGGAGTGACAATGAATTTGACGCATAACATTATCAAGGGAAGTGATTGAAGAAAGAATTGTCATGGTTTATTTGTACTAACTGTCAAACTGGAAAGTATTTTAACAGCAAAGATTTTGGTAACTGAAATTTACAAATATCCCACTCCATTTATGGTAAACAACAGATCAATCATTTATCCCTGAACCAAACACCACAACGTAGATGAGCCACGTAGTATGTCTGTGGGCGAGCCGTTTATTTTTGCATTTTCTCGATGGACCAAGCTTCTGTAAGTCCTGGCCAATATATGGTAACCTTACATTGAGCTAATGTCCCAACCAAGGAGAATTCATGTACTCTCAGTTGGTTCAGATAATTGAAGCTTAAGTATGCCGGACTTTTCAGTTAAAAGGACGAGTTTAAATAATGTATAAACTTCCCTACAATTAGCTAGAAATAACAGCTTTATTTTACATTAGTAAAAACTACCAAGAAACCATCATGTTTTTGTAAATTAGTTATTAAATAAGTGGGTTTACAAGATATAATTCGCTGTGAGACAATCATCAATTGTCTATTGTCGAATTTGTCAAAGTATTAAGCACCGATGTTACCATTATTGACTTTCATCAACTAGGTTTGAATCTATTTGCCTTGCAAAAAGTTGGAATTTTTCTACATACACGCAGCTATGGTATTTAGATAAGAATAGTTTTGAATGATTGCTCCTACTTTCCTTAGACCTGTAGAATTCGTGAAGTTTGTGTGGGCGAAAGACAAAAAGACAACAGAACAAAATAATAATCGTGCTCACCCTGTTCGCTTCTGCAAACTTCACCGCTTGCTTGTTAACTTGGCTACTTCGGCTATTGCCTTGGTGTTGTTTTTCATTTGGCTACTTTCGCTATATCGTTTCGCCCTTTGCCTTTTTAACTTCGCTCTTTCTCGAAGGTGCCAATGAGCTATCATTAAGAATTTGCCCTAACTGGACATATAATTAATATGAAATTTTTAAGATATTTAAATGCATTTCCTAGCCAAGTAACAAATCATAAAATAGTATAAAATAATGAGAGACAAAAGCCTTTAATTCGTCTACCAGGGTACGTGTTCTTATGTTCATGTGTTAGCTAAAGCTTTTTATAAGCACAAGGATACCACGGGGGAGGCAAGGCCGAGAAATTTACCATACGTGCTCAAATCTCGCTTTTACTAAAAGTGAAGAAAAAATCTAGCCTGGTCTAGTAAGCTAAAGGCTTTTTTACTTTTGGGGAAGGATGAAATAACGCCATGGAAATTTTTTTTACCTGTCGATAAAACGGTTAGATTCAACAATAACATATGTGTAACTACTACTTACAAGCATCGAACTCAAAAAATCAATATCTAGATATAAAAAAACCATCTTAATGGAAATTAATCTTGTAAAATTAATCCTGAAACAAATATCCAATAAAGTTAAAAGACTAGAAGTTAAAATAATATCAATAACCTTAACTAGCCTAAATTGATTAACTAGCCTAGACATAAAATAAATGCATTAGAAGTGTGATGATAGATTTCCTGACACGTCTGAAGGAAACGTCTTAATTTTATCCATCAGTGCTGTCCTTCGATATTCAAAACATGTTTTATTCACCATCACGGAAAATCCTGTTATCACACATAGGAAAATTATAAGTCGTAAAAGGTCATTATATATGTAATTGGCTTTCAGTCCGTCTGTGCATCTAACACTGGTAAAAAAAATAATTACCATAAAATGTCATCTACCCCCCCCCCCCCCTTCTGATTCTAGCAATGGTTATTTCACTGGCATGTGCTGCTCAGATGATGCACGTTTATTATATCTATAAAGCATTGAGAAGTATTGAAAGTTTTAAAGTGACTGACTAGATGAACGCTAGATGTGTAGGCGAGGACAAAAAGCCGACATAGAAAAATTATTTTTGTAAGCAATCTCTTTTGCTTTTGAACTTCGCTCCTTTGCTTTTACAAATTTGCTTCTACGTCCCCTGCCTTTAAGTTTTGCCCAATTCCGTTCTTTCGCGCTTTTCAATCCTCGTTTCTCGTTTACTGTCTTATTTCCTTGCTAAAAAGATTCTGTTTTATAAACTGAATTCCTATTGTAACGCGAAAAGGGGCATTACTTCTGACGCGATTTTAAACAATAACTCACACCTATAAACAGTTGAAATAAAAGTATTCAGACCAATCATAAAATAGCATAAAAATTGGCACAATTGAGAAGCCAGTGACAGATTCGTTTTCAAGTTTGACCAGAATGTACTCTCAATTTTTATGCTTTCGATGTTTGGTAATAATTGTTTCACTCTGATTTTCTGCACCATCTTAGAACTAATTGTTCTAATATGTCATAAAAAAGAGATTTAAAAATGGGGGGATTAGAATTGGAAGCAAACGTAATAAAATCCTTATTGTTAAAAATACGTTTAGTAAATTCCTTATAACTGATGTATTCGGGGTTAAGTAGCATTACAATTACATTCATAAGTTGTTTAAAACCTGCCTTGGAAACATGCGTATTTACGGCACTATTAAAACTTTATTAGTACTTAAGTTTAAATGCTACTAACCCAATGTAAATAGGGAAGTCGTAAAAATTATTTTCTGATAATGGATGAATTAGCAATGTAATAACTTTCTTTAATTGTAAAATCGAAGGTTTAATGTGTAAATTGTTATATAAACCAAAAGTTCAGAAAATGTCATCGTGGGCAATTACTCATAATATCATATTAATGCCTGCTGGTTTTTACAGTTTGAAATTATGATGACCGATTCGTGTTATTTCCTATTTTGCATCTAGGGACAAAGATTTTTAATGCAAAACAACAGAGAATAACGACATCCTTATGCGAAAAGGCGACAAAAATAATGAAAATGCTGGTAAAAACTTAGGTCTTGGCAAAGGCTGGTTATTATTATTTATTATTATTATTATTATTATTATTATTTCATAAAGTCGTTATTGTGTGCTTTTGTTAGAAAAAAGGTCCTTAGCCATCGGTTCTGTCACCTTTATAAAATTTCAGGTGGAAAAGGAAACACGCATATTACAATGCACACAAATTGGCCACCATATAAAATGGATTTTATATAAGGCCAATCAGAAAACAATGAATACGATTGACAATTACCTTTAACACTGAATTTATTCTCCTGTGTGTATTTACAATTTCCAGTTTCCTATTAACTGAGGATGATTATGCCATTTAACCTTTTCGACGTTTGCGAAAATAAAAAAAAATTACAGATTAATTTTTTTCGAGAGAAAAAAGGCGACATGACGAAAAGACGAATCAGATCGACAACAGATATCGACTCAAAGAAATTTGTATTGTTTTCACGGAGGACATTTTTGCCTGGCGTTGAATTATCTTTTCACCTAAGTCAAGAAACCTTCAGGATTTTATAATATCATCATCATCATCATCATGGCATTATATTATTATTATTATCTAATGACCTTTGGTAAAAGCAAGATGTAATCGCTTCTCGTAAATTCCTCAGCCTTACTCAAAAGCGTTGTGTTTTGCATTGTATTCTTGTGTAACTTCATTCTGCCGACTTGTTCTCGCTATTAAGCAAGATTAGAAGACCAGTTGGGATGGCAATACCCAGCCACCATAATTTTATACAGGAATAACCAACATGCTGAATTACTTTGTTACGGCGAAAATATCTTTTATTTACGCCAACGCACATATAGATATTTTTCTGGGCAAAATGTCACCATCTTAGAACTTACAATTACGTTACTTTCTTGCAGGTAAATAGTCGATATTATGCTATTTACAACATAAAGGGCGTTATATCATATTATAGATTTTCAATTTATCTCTCTCCCCTCTATTGTTCCTTGCATCCGTATCAAGATTTTAGATAAATTTGAATTTTAATTCAAATTTTAGAATAATCAGATTGAAATTTTATCTTGAGCCTGAAGTCAGATAAATGAAATAGGTTGAATTTTATTTTGATGTTTTTTTCGGTGAACAAGCGTCTATCTATATATAAATTGATGCATATTGTGCATCAAACAGCAACAATGACATCGGTTTATTAATTTTATACCAAAGCATTGATTGTTGCCTAGCAATTGGCCTCCTATCTTGAAAGCTACAATAATTTTTACGCCCATGAGAATTGGAACATGTTTCGTGAAAACAAATTTAAAAAAAAAAAAAAAAAAAAAAAAAAAAAAAAAAAAAAAAAAAAAAAAACAATAAATGTTGGCTTATAAAATCTTTGTGAATAGTGTACCAATAGTTTAGGTAACTAAAAGATTTGACGTTGATTAAAATCGTATATCAACGACGATTTTTTTTTTTTTTTTTTTTTTTTTTTTTGGGGGGGGGGGGTATTAATTTCTTTCCTTGTAACTTAAATCAATGATGATGATGATGATGAAGATGATGATGATGATGATATCAAAGCTCTGACTATTTGTTATAAAACAAGTGCTTACTAAAGTTTTATATTATTTAGTTTTGTTAAACGCTGAGTAAAGATACGTGATAGTTGTTATTTGGTAAATTTTCCGAACAGTTTTTCCGAAACATTAAGGAGCCTACGAAACACAAGTTCGTTGCATTGAGAAGCACAAGTAGATCGATGGCAAATTAATAACGAACTCTTTTGAAACTTATGTTTTGCACTTCTTTTAAGTATGGGTTCTTTCAATTTAACGGTCCATTAGGTCAGTTGTAAAAATTGTGGTTTTCCGGTAAAACTGGCTCAAACATCGCCCACCACGGACATGGATATACATGTACTCCAGTTAAAGCTGCATTAAGTTTACCAAATTTCTGAATTTTTTTTTATTTTTTAAAAATATATTTTTTAAAAAGTAGATATCTTCTAACCACGATCCGTGACATTCATTTTCTAAAATTTCATTTCTTTTAGCTGTAAATAAACGGAATCCTCTGACCGGTTGGTCAGTGTTTTACAATGGTAATTATGAACTTGGAGCATGCGCACGGATGTACGGAAAAGCCTAGAATCGAAAGCGAAACATGACAGATTGCATTAATTGTCCTTCATTAATATCCAGATGTATTTGAAATGGTGTTATTTTTCCCTTACTAAGTCACAAATGACAAATTCAACGAAGTTCTGTGTTTAATTTATCGTATTTCAACATTTTGAAAGTTGTGTTTAAATGACCCGGGTTTTGATGACGTAACCATGTTCTAATATTAGATCCCAAATGCTGCATCTCGCTGGGTAAATACTGTAATTTCTGTATTTATTCGAGCTTTTAGCGTTGAACCAAATGTAACATTGTTCATTAGGAATTCATTTATTAGATTAGCACCGTTTTATTTTTTTTCTTTGGAAAACTTAATGCAGCTTTAACAATGAATATATCTGGTAACATTTCCAGATTGGAATACATCAAATTTCTTGGACAGAATTTTTAGCCGTAACAAATATATAAGCTTTAACCATTTAAAACTGTTTGAATTTGTATGCCATTTTAGGCTGTTTTAGTGCTTTCTGGAATTTTATTATTATTATTATTATTTTTTATTATTATTATTATTTTTTGTCTAATAAGTTACTTTTAACACTGCAACTAACTATATCCTGTTCGAAGTCCAACTTCAACCTCCCCTAGTGAGCAGGGAGCAACCAACATAGAGCGCCTGTACCTGGCTAACAGGAAATGTGAAGAATTTTTGGGAATGAAAAGTTGCCGGAAACGTAAAAATAATTGTTGAAGACGTAATGCAAATTGCCGCAAATTACCGCCTACCACTGAAGGAAATCGTGTGTCGCATTAAATCAAAAATTTCAAATCAGAAACGTTTGAGTTGCCTTTCTTTAATAGCTGTTAGTTTTTCTGTTTTTCATGAAACACTGTACCTTTATTAAGAAGTGATTTAAAAACACATATATGCCTTTAAAAGTTCAGATAAACTTAGAAGACATGACACCAGACATTTCTGCACCTTGAATAGTCCGAAAATCTGACGGTCTATCTCCAATCTCCAATCGTGCAGGCAAAAAAATTGAAAAGGATAAATAACCACACCGTGCATTTTTAACATATTGTTTGTTTAAATATCATGTAGAAGCTCTGGTCGGCTCAGGGGCTCAGTTGTAGATAAAGATGACCTTGGTTTCTTAAACAAGATTTGGCAAATTTGAGATATTGATAATTTAGTTAATTGTTGGTTGAGATATTCAACAGAGCACGTTAAATACAAAGAAAAAAAAATGTTCAGAATCATTTATAATTTTTTAATCGAAGATTTACCAAGAAAAATACTGAATAATCATTATGTAAGTTTAGTCAAGGTATGTTTCTTATAATCCCGTTCCGATCGAGGGTGTCAGTTGTTGGATAGTGGAGGAAACTGGAGTACAAGAATAAAACCACTGAACTTCGGCACAATGACAAATTCTCAAACTAGGAAATGCCCAATTCGGATTCGAACATTGCCGATGAGAGGTGGTGTGAACCGTTTCCTGTAATTAGGTATAGTTGTGCATAAGTATTGTTAAATTTTATGTTACAAAATGAGTATCAACATTAGATAATTTTGACTAGGTTCCCACTTCATTTTTACTTTAAAGTTTGTATCAATGATGAATTGATTTAAATTGGGAACAGTTTTAACTTATAGGATTTAGACCGTAACCTGCACAGGGTTAACAGAGTTATCGGCCTTGTACCAAGGTCTTGATTTCTGAATGGTGAAAGTTGTTTTGCATCACATCAGCAATTTTTCAGCTATTCGTAATGAGACCATTTTATCAATCACAAGCATTGATCTCAACACAAGTTCGTTTGGTGCGTGAGTGAGCAAATGTTTTCCGGATCTCAATGTGCTAGTACACGCGCCCGAACAATATCGAAGATAAAAACCGCAGACGGCTCTGTTCAATATACTGGACCGAGTCAACCTGTAAAGATCTACAACAACAGGTCAAACCTTATAAAAGAAGTGACCGCGGTGACTGAAGTGTTCAAGGCGTTGGCCTTCAAACCCAAGGCGTCTCGCAGTTGTGGGTTCAACCCTATAGACGACCACTAATGAGATATGTTTGTCCTTGTTGAAAGCGCCAAAATTTAAGATCGCCACCATAAAGGTTGACATAATGCACATTTACCATGAAGCCAAAAACCTTTCACCCTTTTTATGTTTCTCAGTTTCATTTAAGCAGAATGGGTTCATTAGTTTATCTTTCTATCAAGCTGGAATTTGAAACAACTCTTAAATCAAATCACAAGATTAGGCAAGTCAAGTTCAATGCAAAAAATTATAACAAGTGGCTGATAAACTCTAAAATTTTACACGACCTTGTAGGGTTGATTGATTGGTTGTGATGTTGTTTAACGTCGCATCATTAATTTTTCATCTAAGCGCGACGAGAGCAAGGTTTAATATCAATTCTTATAATTAATCTAAGAACAAGTTTGTGTATACATGTGATATCCATGTTTATAATGGTCTGCTTTGACCTAGCGCAATCAAGATAAATTTATATTAATGTGCTAGCTCAATGAGTCAGTATGTTGCAAATAAGCACACCAATCCCACAGTCACATTATTTTGGCATTGGGTTAATCAGTCAATACTCTGCACCCCTAATGCGTCAGTCAAGCAGCAGTAGCTCAAGTTTTGAAGTCATTTATCTAACTCAATAAGAGCTCTGAAGACTCCCTACCTCCTGATCTCGAGGTAGATGCTCTTTCACTAAGCCACCAAAGCGATCACCTCGTTGATGACTGTTATGAGTGTGTCAGTATGTGGGAGTCAGAATTTGAACACCATGTGGGTCCAACAAATACTCAAAAATAGAGTAATTACATTGGTCATTTGCAAATTGTTATGAATATAAAATGCAGTCACACTAAAGGTCTAAAAGAAGAACCTTCAATGCTTATTGCCACCAATGGATTGCAAGATGCTCTTTAACATCAGCTGATAGAGTCTTAATATAAGTGATAAAATGTTGAAACCAGGATCCAATCCTCAAGTGCTGGTTTAGGGCCACAGTTCCTCTCAACATCGAGATTCAAATGCACTTGCTCCTCAGGCATATCATAGTATTATAAACTTTGTCAGTTCACTTGCAAAAGTGTTTTGATTTTCTGCAGGTATTCAGGTTTCCTCTATAAGTCTAGAAAATGACAGCCTCAATATAAGTTTAAAAATCTTGACTTGTTGTATGTAATACATGTACTTCATTCTTCAAGATAGCTGGACTTGATTCATTAATCCTTTAAATTACACAAAACAAACACAAATATTTTAAGTTATCACACACCATTTTATTTTCACATATTCCTACTTTTGCTTTGTATTTTCATTCACATAAGCAAGAGAAATGTTCAAATTAAATGACCGAAAATAACATAACAAATGACAACTAAACTCACATGACGCTCAATAATCACATGCTCCAAGTCATGTGACATTTAAAAGTCACATGATCAAAGTCATGTGACAGTAATACAAACCATATAGGATATTCATGTAAAACAATTAAACAGAATAATACTCCATAAAATGGCACATTAAAAAACAGGAGTTCTGAAAAATTGTTCTGATTTAGTAGTCTTCAAATACATGTAGTTGCTGTTTTTTTCCCAAACTCAATGATTCTGATTATAAATAAATTTGTTTATTTTTCTTTATAAGGGATAAAAGTTTCTAATTTATTCAATGATATAAGTCATGCATGCTACTATGATATACCAAACAATCCCAAAAACCACAATAATATCTTCCTAATAACTGGTAAAATCAGCTGATTTATTTTGTAATACATGTAGCATGTAATAAAGAGTTTAACTTTAGGATATTACATTAATTCTGCTCTAAATACCTTTGTTAAAAATGTGCCAGAAAGAAAAACAAAATAAGATTAATCAGGTAGCTAGGCTGTATTGGATTCCATATTTGTGATGTTCAAGTTCTGACATTTACAGCCAAGGCATCTGTCTGTGATTGGTTTATTTTTAAGTCCATAATACTTCATAAACAATTTGTGATTGGTGAATTCTATATCACATGACATTTTTATCAAAAAAGTTCTACAATTGGTTGATTTTGTGTCAAATGATGTGACTGATATGTATATGAATTTTACATTTCATATGAACTAAAACATCAAGCATCATAAGAAAAAAGATGGTCTGTGATTGGCTAATTTTTTTTTAACATGACAATATATTTTTCTGGAAAATATGCTAACTGCTGATAAAAATCATGATTTGATTATTTTCTGTCACAAGATCTAGCCGTTTTCTGTAAAATGCAACAACGTATGTATAAAGTAAGCAAAGTTTCAACTAAAATGCTGATTAAAAAAATTAAATAAATATCCCTCAAATGACGATGAATGGCAAAACTGTTGTATCAAATTAGCTACTGTTCCTGATTTTTCATATGATAACAGTGTAGTTTTTGCTGGATATATGAAAATGTTGGAATGAAACTAACATGTCTTAACTGAAAATTATGAAAATAATGAGGTTTAGCTAATCAGCTGAAGAGATCCCCATATACCAATATGTAACATTGCTGCTGCTGCTGTTGTTGTGGCTGTTGTTGATGTGGATGAGATTTTGAGGATGGTGACATGTTGATATAAATCATACTATTTACACTGTTTATTACAAATATACAAACATATACCTTGAATAGAAATAGGAAAACAAGACAAACTGGTTCTAACACTAGCAGTTTCATCATTTCTGTGGACTTTAAGGTATGTATGTGCCAGATGATCTGGTAAAGCAGTAAAATTGCTATGGAAACCAAATCACATTTTATGTTGTTTTTGTTTTCTTATTTTTTTTCTACATGTGCCAGCATATGGAAGATTTGATATTTTTACATATATATCAATCTATCTATATATTTATATATAAATTATCTACATATAATTCATTCATCACAGACATTCAACAGCAATATCTATATACATTAATATATCTTGATTACTGCAACAGGCAACATAACTTGATTACGGATGTATACAAACAATTGAGCACTGTTCCACACTTTAAAATTTCTGTTGTAATCAGTTTAATATTACCTATAATAAGCACCTTTTAATGTTTAAAAATAAACAGCTAAAAACAAAACTTAAAATCTCTTTAAAATAATGCACTAAGGGAGATAACTGGCACTTCCATGAGAACATGAAAATTATAAAACTGCCAACAGTACATTATCCTTTGTTACTTGGGGAAAGAATCAGTAACTTGTAAAATTGCGAAAACAATTTTTTTTTGTTCCTCAACCTATAAAATAAATTATTTTTCCAAAACATTTCATAATTTTATCCATTTTTAACATGTTTAATTTTTCCCTGTTTTTCTATATTTTTGTGTCATATTTCAAATGATTTCACTTATCAATGAAATCTTTAAAGTAATTGTTCAGTTTTTGTGTTTTTAAAAAATTATTTTTATCAAAAATTAACTAACAAATGGTTTTCAAAAAAAAAAAAAACTTATGAAAAGCTAAATTTTGTAAATGACATTCCAAAAAAACAAACTCTTGTACGAATAAATCAATTAATTCTATTTTACACAGAATTTTGAATTTTTTTCAATTATCATATTGCAGTTACCTCCCTTAGCCCATCTGAAGCTATATGTCTCCCCCAATGGTTGACAACAATTAAATATACCCTGATGAACAACACAACGAAAATCTTTATAATGATATATATATATAGAAGGTAACCTCAAAAATTCATCGAATTATATTACAAATCTATTAAATAAAATAAATATTGTTTTTTTCAATGAATGAATATGCAAATTTTATTTGCTGAACAACACATGTACAGGGTTAATTTATAATTGCAAAATATGTTATTTTTAAACATTTTGAATATCAACAATACAACGTCTTTTTTCTGGCAGTATGATACATTTTGATCATCATTTTTAAGTAAACGTAACCTGTCCTGGTAAATAAGTTTACTTTATTATAAACATCTACTTTGCATTAATATTTCCCATGCAAATTATTGACTAAAAATACACAAACATTATGTGCAATTTTTCATGTGTCTCATTTAATTTGTTGAAAAAAAAAAAACTAGTACTGTAATGCATAATTCAATTTCTAATATGACTGTCACATATGTAACGAAAACACACACACATTATGTGTCATATTTTTTCAATTCTCATATTCGACGAAAGACAGTCACATTAAAATATGTTGATTTGTGCATGTCATACAACAGTGGGTTTCATAAAAACACATACATGCGCCATTTATATTTAAACTTTTGTCATGTGACTGTCACATTTTGACGAAACGACTCCATTATAAATTACCATACATCATACAAATACAGTCATGTAAACAAAACTCGGACAATACAAATGCTAGTGTCTATCGGGAATGCTTCGCTTCAATGCCTGTATCTGCTCCTCGCCGAGCATAAGTTTATCTTCTAGTTCTTGCATTTCAATTGTTAATTTTGATTTCATTTGAACATAATAATTATAGTCCTCGTATTCCACATCTGATAAACACTCTTTAAGGAACACCTGCAACCTGGTCACTTCGCTTGTCAATGTCTTCTTTTAAATTCTTAGCTTCCTCGTGCTGTGCTTTGTAATTATCTCTTTTGTCCGTTGCCATTTTCTGTAAAAACAATTATCAGAACATTACTTTGAAGTAAAACTCCTTGTTATACTGTAAATTGGAAAAAATTCGCTTCAAGTGATTTGTGAGTATTGTCGTTTCAACATAATACCATACAGTTATTTTACTATGCCAGATCATGGCCAGTGCAAATGCCAGGCAAGAGGAATATATCATAATTACATATTTGCAAAAGAATTATTTTCATGTCTTTTGTGTATCCTTACTCTCACAAATGTTATCTTAAACAAAACAAACTTGAAACTTTCAAGTCCTGATTTGCAGTACTAGTATATATATACATGTATATAGTAGATTCCGCTTAATTGCAGCTCCGTTATTCAAAATTTTTTTATGCAATTAACTGATATGCAAATAAGTGAAACCTTCTATATAAATTAACATAAGTTAGCTAGTAAACAAGAACAGTATAGATAAGTAAACAAGAATTCCACAGAATCTGATGTCTTGCCTATCTTTATCATAATGCTGGACTCTTTACCCGAAAGGGTACCAGAGAGACCATTATAATGAAGTAAGTTACCTTTTGCCCTTGGTCTGCATTTTCAGGTAGGCTTTGTAATGCATTTTCAGCTCGTGCCAGTAAACCAGATAATTTGAGCAGCAAGCGGATAATCTTTTCACTGTCCTGGATGTAGGATTTGAACTTGTCTTTCTCATGTTGGTTCTGACATTTATTATGGAACACATCAATAACCTGACAAAGAAAATATAAAATGGTATAAATTACAGGTAGAAAGCTTAACACAAAGGACATTGAAGATCTACACCATATATTTATAAACTATATGGCATGCTGTATCCACAATGATGGTGGGTATTCAATGGCTAAATGTCTTAAGGTGCATCCTTGCATCAACTAGGTTAGAATTCCATCTCAGAAACATAGGTGGAAAGTAGGAGAAAGTTTGTGAGTTCGGCTAGACTTGGTAGCTTATTACGGTACTCTTGTTTTCTCCACCATTCCTGAACTGACTGACTCAATAAAAGTGGACTAGGCTTGAATCCCAATTTGAGCAGATCTTAGTGTGAAAAAAATTTCAGTTTGCATGCAAAAGATTGGTACTTTTCCCTGAACACTCAGGTTTCCTCAATCATCTCTAAACTGACTGCCTAAATATAAGATAAAGAATCTAGACTTGGTCATTGAACTCTATTACTCTCACGTACTTTTATCTCTCAGATTTCTAAGCATTAAGATTGGAAAACTAACTGAATTTCTTATAAAATCCACCCATGCTTTCGAGTCATGAATCCATGCTGTTATGTATAACAGAAAAAAAGTATGCAGAAATTTTAATGCCTTTGTGGAATATTAAAAGCATTCTGAATTAATTTTTTTTTTATTACTATAAAAATTAACAAAAGTGTCTGTAAGTCCTATCGAGTGTCCAGCATGACTCTGTGATGTCCAGGTACAAGAGAGATAGTTACATGTAAAATGACATCACATATCCAAACACCTTTTGACACAACTTACAGCCATGTTTTGTGATAATAAATTTCAGGAAGTATTGTAAAACAAAACCAACGACCCTTAATGAGTCTTGCAGACCCTAATGAAGATAATTTAACCAACGACCCTAAATGAGTCTTGCAGACCCTATTGAAGATAATTTATTTTCGTATTTTGGATTCATTAATTCTTAACATATGCTTTGTGCCAATACATATTTATGAAAAAATGCTGAAGAAGTAACTGACACAATTTCCATTAAGTAATTTTTTAATTTTCTTTTTAAATAAAAAATCTCCTACCTGTTTACCAATCTTCTCAATTTCATCGATCTCCTTTGTTAGATCTATCTTTTCTTCTTTTAACTTATCCACTTTCTTCATTATACTCTGAACAAGTTGTTCCTGAAAAGTGAAAAATAAATCTGAATTATCTCCCTTTAACCCCTTGCACACAATCACTGTAACTGCTTAATCACTAACATGATTTAAATTGTCTGAAGCTAATCAGAGCTTTAATTTTTTAAGTTGTGGATGAAATTTGATTGTATATTTGTAATACAATTTAAGAAAAAGAAGCACTGAAAATAATACAATCCCCCCCCCCCCATTGACCATGGGGTGGGGGAAGATTTTGAAATGTTATTATGATAAACTTGATCAATCCTAACTTTGACACTGAAAAACTTGCCATATCTTCTCTGATTATATGGTTTACTGTACATGAAATAAGATTAACAGTATTTGTAACCAGGTATCATTTACTTTTATTTTGACAACTTTATATGGTGGTGGTGGAGGGGGGTTGGGGGGGGGGGGGGTTGGGGCTTAGTTTCCCCGAGTTAACTTTAGCACTAACTTACAGACAACAGCAGCCATCACATTCTAAGTTCAATACCTATTCAGAGAAAAAAATGGTATACCGTATCAAAATCCTCTCTAGCTTATCTTAGTCCTAACAAGTGTATCAGAATTTTCTATAGTTTTCTATAGCTTACCTTAGTCCTAACAAGTGTATCAGAATTTTCTATAGCTTACCTTAGTCCTAACAAGTGTATCAGAATTTTCTATAGCTTAACTTAGTCCTTACAAGTTATCAGAATTTTCTATAGCTCACCTTAGTCCTAACAAGTGTATCAGAATTTTCTATAGCTTACTTTAGTCCTAACAAGTGTATCAGAATTTTCTATAGCTTACCTTAGTCCTAACAAGTGAATCAGAATTTTCTATAGCTTACTTTAGTCCTAACAAGTGTATCAGAATTTTCTATAGCTCACCTTAGTCCTAACAAGTGTATCAGAATTTTCTATAGCTTACTTTAGTCCTAACAAGTGTATCAGAATTTTCTATAGCTTACCTTAGTCCTAACAAGTGTATCAGAATTTTCTATAGCTTACTTTAGTCCTAACAAGTGAATCAGAATTTTCTATAGCTTACTTTAGTCCTAACAAGTGAATCAGAATTTTCTATAGCTTACCTTAGTCCTAACAAATGTATCAGAATTTTCTATAGCTTACTTTAGTCCTAACAAGTGAATCAGAATTTTCTATAGCTTACTTTAGTCCTAACAAGTGAATCAGAATTTTCTATAGCTTACCTTAGTCCTAACAAATGTATCAGAATTTTCTATAGCTTACCTTAGTCCTAACAAGTGTATCAGACTTTTCTATAGCTTACTTTAATCCTAACAAGTGTATCAGTATTTTCTATAGCTTACCTTAGTCCTAACAAGTGTATCAGAATTTTCTATAGCTCACCTTAGTCCTAACAAGTGAATCAGAATTTTCTATAGCTTACCTTAGTCCTAACAAGTGAATCAGAATTTTCTATAGCTTACTTTAGTCCTAACAAGTGAATCAGAATTTTCTATAGCTTACCTTAGTCCTAACAAGTGTATCAGACTTTTCTATAGCTTACTTTAATCCTAACAAGTGTATCAGTATTTTCTATAGCTTACCTTAGTCCTAACAAGTGTATCAGAATTTTCTATAGCTCACCTTAGTCCTAACAAGTGAATCAGAATTTTCTATAGCTTACCTTAGTCCTAACAAGTGAATCAGAATTTTCTATAGCTCACCTTAGTCCTAACAAGTGAATCAGAATTTTCTATAGCTTACCTTAGTCCTAACAAGTGAATCAGAATTTTCTATAGCTCACCTCAGTCCTAACAAGTGTATCAGAATTTTCTATAGCTTACCTTAGTCCTAACAAGAGTATCAGAATTTTCAATAGCTTACCTTAGTCCTAACAAATGTATCAGAATTTTCTATAGCTTACCTTAGTCCTAACAAATGTATCAGAATTTTCTATAGCTTATCTTAGTCCTAACAAGTGTATCAGAATTTTCTATAGCTTATCTTAGTCCTAACAAGTGTATCAGAATTTTCTATAGCTTACCTTAGTCCTAACAAGAGTATCAGAATTTTCTATAGCTTACCTTAGTCCTAACAAGAGTATCAGAATCCTCAATGTCTTTGGTCATTTCTTTACCCTTATTTTCACTTCTCCTGATGTCCATTTCAATCATGGCTTTAGATGGCGATACCCAGTATGTTGATGGCAAGGGTGAGCTGTCCCTGAAAACAAATACACATATAAAATATTTCCAACTAAACACAATGGCAAAAACCAATAACACCAGAAACAAAATAATAAAATGCATTAACTATGGATAAAACAGACGAGAGATTTATATGTAGTTTTAAACTAAAGTCATGACTATTTTTTACTCTATCTAGGTAGTTGATTCAGGAATCAGGCAACAGTTTCACAATCATTCTTTAACTAAATTTCCTTAACGTAAATCTTGCAAATTTGAAGTTATTATAATTTTGTAAATTCTTAAGATATTCAGGAATGTAAGATGTCATTTTGAAGATCATTTTCAGCTTAAAGCATCATTATTTTTTTACCCCAAAAATATTTGTTTGTAGTTGCAAAACATATTGCCAAAATTTGCCAAATAAGTTAAGGAAAATCTTAGTTATGGAATGGTTGTGAAACTCAGCAGAGACCAGAAACTTCAGACAACATTAGTTCAGCAAGCAAACCAGCTACTCTCAAAATAGGAATCTATTCCTTTATGATTAAGCCTAGAGCTAGGTGCTTTAGATCTACGCATCAACCAAAGTGACATATGCCACCCTACAACCTCCAATCCCCCCCACCCATTCGTAAATATACATCCATACTAAGTAGTTATTAAAGATTTATTTTACTGGAGTGCTGTAAATACAAATTACTTGATAGGTATATCTCTTTTCAGTTTATGCCTATTTTGCTTCATATTCAATTTAAAAAAAAGATTTTTTATTTCACCAAAAGTCTAAGTTAAGGTATTCTGATTCCGATATGTTTAAATTCCGATTTATGACTTTTCTCCATTAACAGATTAGTCTTATTCTTCCGTACCGATCTTAATATCTTATATTTGATGCAGAATCATGACAGAACAAAACGTTTTTTATCTGATGACTTCTGCTCAATGGAGAAGATCTGTGGCATTCTCAATGCCACCTTATCCATTATCTACTGTCTAGCTAAATCTTGAATAAGTGGGATAATCTTAAATTGACCAAGTAGGATTCAAGCCTAGGCAATAAGTGGCAATATGATCTGTGAGTGTGTAAGACCACTTGGCCACCAAGGCTGTAATAACCTTCATACATACATAATGCATCTCACCACTGTGGGTTTGATCTTGATCAAATGCAAGTGAGAAAAGTTTTTTCTTGTTGTAGGCTTTACTGGTTGGTTTGGTATCAGTATAACGAATTAAGTTGTTTGAATATTGCTGTTAAGTGCACCAGCACTCTAAAATACACCATAAGAATACACTAGTACTACACAGATTACTGATACAAACACTTGCATACTCATAAAAAACTTAATTTTTCAAAACAATCATAAAACACTGAGAGTTTTCAAATTAAAGCATTACTTACTTTCTATTGGAATCATCAGTCTCTTTCTGGGATTGTTGAGACTGCTCTGCCTTGTCTTTTATCTCAACGGCCACTTTGGGGTGTTCCGACACACTAGAGGATTTAGGCGATCTGTGAGTATCTGAATTTTTAAGTGGTAGATTTTGCGTGAATATTCCCTCCATATATCTCATTCTATCAATGTCTGATTTTAGCACCTCTGATAATTTCTTATCCTTGTCCTCAACTTTTATTGCAAATTCCTGAACTTTTTCATCACATTCTAGTTCCTCCTTTGACCTCTGTCTTGCATGATTGACTAGCAATGTTTCGTTTTCCTTAGAAACATCATTATTATTGTTGTTATTGTTTAAATTAGCACTAACATTTGGACTGTAATTTTGGTTGGAATTTCTAGAACGGTTTTCTGAGGGACTCTGATTATAATACCCTTTGTTGTAGTCACCAGAATGCTTGTTATAATTAGAATCACTGCTGTCTCTATCAGTCAACCTTTCGTTTAATACTTTATCATTATGTGACAAATCTTGTTGATTGTCATTTTTGAAAGACACTTGGTTGCTATAGCTACTTTGTAATGATTGATTAGTGTCACCAGACTGCCTTCTATAATTGTATCTATTTGCACCAAAAGAAGAGTTTGCAAGACTTTGATTATTTGACACTTCATTTTGAACACTTGAATTTTCACTTCCTCCTTTTGGACTTGAATAATTCATCGATCTGTCCGAGTCTTGTCTGGGGAATCTCATATCACCTCTTGATGTTCCAGACCCTCTTCTTCTATTATTTGTGGGGTCTGAGAATTTGAGTCTGATTGAAAACTTTCTGCTTTTGGAGGTTCATACATACTTCTAGACTGAACAGGCTCATTTTCAGTGAACCGCCCACTAGAACCCTCGGAATATGAACTACTGAACTTGGATGGTGTGTATCGTGGAGAATTTAAATATGTCCTTTTAGGCATGGCAGGGACATTTTCAGCATCAGTGTTTGGTGGTCCCCTTGGACTTTGTCCCATGTTACCAAAACTCTTTTTCAAAAGATCAACAGCACTAGACAGTTTCTGTTTTACTTTTATTCTGACCAGACTCTAACGGAGAGTTTTTCTCAAAGTTAAATATTCTGTCTCTGACAGATGGTCGATCTGGACTTTTCATTGAAGCAGTATTTTGACTTTTTGCAATCTCTGATGAGTTAAATGGTTTTGGTGAAATAAGATAACTGGAACTTAACGAGTTCCCTGAAACCTTCTGGAGTGGTTTTGCTGTAGATTTGATCGGAACACTTTCTGAGGCTTTGAATGTTGGAACGCCTTTTTGTTCTGGAGGCTGTTCAGAACTATAACTGTCTGTATTGAGTGATTGTTCACTCTTATAATCCTGTTGCTGAAGTCGCTTTCTAGGCGGTTTTTGTATGTTTTCGGCAGTTGTTCCAGCTGCCTTCAACACATCGCCAGCTGACTGTGACCGTTTATAAACTCCAATCTGACGGCCTGATTTGCTTTTGTAAGATCCGAACGAATCATCAGCATATCTGTAAATATACAATATAAACATATTTCATAATTAACTACTGTATTCTAACATAAATATGATTTTATTTGATAGTCTATTAGAAATTCAAGGGAGATAATCAATTATATACATACATGTATGATGAAAGTTAAATGCTTTTTTCCAACTCTGTTGACACGGTTACATAATTATTTTGATGTTACTCATGCCTAAAGTAATATAGATCAACTGGGAATTTGTCATACTACAAAAGTCTATTTGTGAAAATATTCAGTTCATCTCAAAGATATGCAACTTATCTTTTATCATTGATGTATAAAGTAAATAAGTATTTTATAAAGTCTTCGAGTGTTCTAATATTCTAGTTGTATAATGGGAGTTGGGTGGGGTACTGTTATTTTAAACCCTAGTCAAGATTATTTCACTTAAACCAAGGTGGCTAGATCAAGGATGGTTTAGGAAATTGGAGTGCACAGAGAAAACCATCGACCTTAATCAAGCTAACTGAAATATTTTTCAAACTAGTATCTGCCTGGAGTGGGATTGGATCATAGTCAGTGAGTGAGAGATCTGTAAGCACTTGTTTAGACCTCTAAGACCACCAAGGCCCCTGTATAATAGGAATCATCACTCTATCTATCATATGATATCCCATAATTCTTTTTGTTTAACTTTTATTTGCCTTGGATACAATAAGACTTTATTCTGCGATAAACATTTTTCTTTTTTTATCATAGTTGGTGCTCAGCCATTTGGTATGATGACAAAGCATGTTATCCAGTTATGATGCCAAATACATATATCACAGGGTGGAGTGGAGTAGACGGAGCTCTATGTAGTCGAGTGGAGCAGAGCAGAGTGGAGTGGATGGAGCCATATATAGTAGAGTGAAGTGAAATTGTGTTTTAGAACCCTTAGTTAAGATTCTTTCACTTATGTCAAGAGCCTTAGTTCATTGATGGAAAAGGAAAGAAATGTTGGGAGAAAACCAGTAGTCTTCAGTGAAGAAACTGACAAACTTTTTCACACTAGGATCTGCTCGAGTGGTAGCATTAGGAGCAGTTGTGATTCAATAACGGACTTATTAGACAACTTGGCAAAAAGATTCCCACATCTGTGATGGACATTAAGTGACACAGATAGAGGTCTTGGCAAACCACCTCGCATGTATAAATGTAGGATGTAAAATGTCATACTTAATGAATTCTGCAAAACAATGATATTTATTTTGTTTCAAACACTGACAGCGAAACATCAGAAAAAACACTCTGTACATGTAATCTACTCAGCCTCGTATTCATCACTGTCAATCCGTTCAGAATTATACTGTCTGTCATAAATATCAGTATGATTATTACATACAAATGTGTATAAATCTCGTTCTTCTTCACGAGGTTAATTAACAAATAACACCTATCATGCAACCTGTAATACCTATCAATTACCCATGAACACTATATACACACATGAAAAACTGCACATGCACCATTAATACACAAATGCATAAAATACACACACACACACACACACACACACACACACACACACACACACACACACACACCGATTTATGTGCTTTTTTATACAAAATATATTTTCATCAAAATGTTCAAGATAGCTTTGTTCTGTATTTTTATTTATCTCTATTGATGGTCAAAATAAAGAGTTTAGTGGAAGATAAAAATAGAATTCTTTCCATTACTCTGGTAACTAGGATAATGAATACACAACACCCAATCCCAAACTAAAATCAAGTAAATCAAAAATTTTAATTCAGCATAAGAACTCAAATGACTGGTTTGATCAATGCATTATGAACTTTTATTTTAATTTTGTAACAATAATTAACAGTCAGAAAAATAGGACTGTTTATCCCTTTGATTGATTGAGAGAGAGAGAGGGAGAGAGAGAGAGAGAGAGAGAGCAAATTATTCAGTTTTTTATTTTTAAATACCATTTAGAAAAAAGATATTGTACCTTTTTTCTTTGATTTTTTCTTTTAAGAAAGAGAGAGAGAGAGAATAGAAAAAAGATATTGTATCTTTTACACTTCCATTTTTTAGGAAAAGAGAAGAGAGAGAGAGAAAGAGAGAGAGAGAGATCATTTTCTGAAGTTGCTGGGACCTTAATTCAAGAATTTTGACGACCATTTATAAATAACCTACATGTACTGCAAATAAATTAACATACTTACTGAATTCTCCACTTCTGATAAGAATACATCACCATAGAAACATACTCCTGTTTAAATCCGAAGTGTTGATGCAGGTACGATTTATCAGAAAATTTATCCCTATATTAGTTCAAAGTTAACCCAATGACAAAATACATATTTGTAACTAGCACTTATTGAAGAGTTTTTCATAATACAACAACCAAACTACAAGGTTCTCAGCAGATTGATAAGGCTGTGTGGTCCTTTGTTTAATAAATGATTTATTTGTCAAATGGAAAAAAAAAACACCTCCCAGTTCAACAAACTATTCAAACTCAACATTAAATAATGTTACTTTTATAAAGTTTCTATAAATAAACAGATATGTCCATCTTATTTGGTCACAAAAACAATGACTGTCCAACATTCAACAAATGGAAGAGATCAAACAATGTCTTCCAATGAAAAATAAACAAATTGGCTTTGTTTAGGTTTATATCACAAATTCAAACTTCTGGTGAAATTTATAATAATCCTTTATGTTTGGTCACAAAAACAATGACCTATGTCAGATGTCCAACACACGTCCAACACACAGCAAAAGGAAAGAGATCAAAGATGTCTGTATAAATTATAATATGAAGAAAATAACATAAGCTTAGGTTTATCTCAAATTCAAACTGCTCCTAAAAATTAATTTATACCTTCTTATCACTGAAGGCGTGACATTGGAATCTGAGGATCTGTGTCCTGTCATCAACGCAATTACTGACTGATGTTACATTCTCACTTCTAAAATCGGAATCCTGAATCCAAATCTTCCACTATAAAATTGTTTTTGGGTCAGTAATTTTGGTGATAAAATTGTCAAATAAACATGGTCAAAATATTGTAATTATACACTTGACCAGTGGTCAATCAGTTCACACAATGCTTTGACCATGCACATAAACAGGCTGTGAATATCAGATGTGGTTATTGATCAGTGTCCACTGAAATTCAATATCCTCTGGTCAAGAAATATGTTAACAACAACAACAAAATCTCTGTAAATCTGTCCTTTAAAAATTACGTAACAGATATGATCATACAGATTAGCCAGCCTCATAAAAGGTTTTCAAAAACTTTCAGTAAATCACATATATCTAAATTACACCTATCTCTACATTAAATGAACATCCAAATTTCAAATGCAACAAAACAAAATTCAAAATGTTGACAACAAATTCTTTTCTCAATGAATGCCTTCCATTAAAAATTACATAAGATGAGTTTGTAAACACATTAGCCTAACTAATGACACTTTTACAACCAATATCTACTACTTATATCTCTGAATACATATTCAAATTTCAAACACAACTCCACAATATGAAAAGAGAGGGAATTCAGAACAGCTGACCTGTAACTCATGACCTATGACCTTTACAAATTAGGAACTTTATGCCTTTAAGGCTGAAAAACAAACCTCAGTTTTTACTTGGAGACATGAATAATTAATCACCCTTACCTAGCTTCTGTTTTGTTTTGTTTTTTTTTTTTACTTGTAAGAAATTTTTTCTCTCTCTTGTGAAAATTTTAAACATTCATAAAAAAATCTTGAACCTTTGTGTGAGAAAACCATTCAACCAACTAAAGGTGTGACAACAGCTGCTGCAGATAGAAAATCAATAAAAATTATACATGTACGCAACTGCAGATCAGGTGAGTTAAAAAGACAAACATTGGTTTTGTAAGTAACTGTGACCTGGTTTGGAAATTTGGTAAACAATGAAAGAAAGTAAATATTTTTGGACTTGTCTAAAACAACTAGAACTATAATCAAAAAAGGTTTTTATATGTCAACATCAATATTGTACTGATACAAGATGCTGTGTATGTAGAATTCTACCTTCCAGTGTGAAGAGTGGAGTGGAGTAATGATGTTTAGCATTACAGTCTAGATTTTTTAACTTACTTTACAGTGTGAAGAGTGGAGTGGAGTAATGGTGTTTTACACTACAGTCTAGATTTCTTAACTTATTTCAAAGTGGTCAGTTGTGGGATGGTAGAGAAAAGCAGAGTACCCAGAGAAAACCATCAACCTTCAGCAAGTAAAATGACAAACTCTCACACTAGATTCTGCAGTAGCAGGATTCAAACTTTTATACAGTCCTGGGAACTGTGATCCTAAAGTGGATGCTTTGAATCACCAAGGCACCAAAATGAGTCAAGAATTTTACTACATCAACATGTTTTATAACTGGATTAAATATTTTCCGTCAAACGCTGAATTTTTAATTTCACATAAACCAAAAAAAGACCTGGGACAAAGGATTGAATTGATCTTTTCCCCCACCCTCAGAAAGGAAGAAAATAAAACAGGAATGTGTGTGTACCATACTCAAAAAATAATTAAAAAAGTGGAAGTGTCAGTATAGCCGATAAAAATGAAATAAACGGAAATTGGGGTGAGGTGAAAACACAGCTAAGATGAAGAAAATATGAAAAGAGAGGAACTAGCGTTACAACAGAGATAAAGAAATATGAAAGGAAAACATTCTAGATTAATTTATATTCTTAATGACCTAACACAGATAAAACTTCATGACATTTGATATCAAGTCTGAACACTCATCAGCCAGGTGTTAGAAACAGCAGTAGTTAAGACATGAAATTTTTTCCTTGTTGAAAAGAAGGAAAGGGTCATTAAGAGGTTATAATTTAGTCTTTTACAAGGCTATGTTGTTGAAGTAATGCGAATAAAATATGATATAATTTGTACAAAGTAACTCAGAAGGATGGAAAAATGAATTTGTAAGGAACTGAAAATTAATACTTAGTAATTAAAAACTTATGACACTGACCTTGACATTGGTGACTACTATTGTCAACCTGATGACTTTAAAGGCTTTTAATACTGATCTTTACATTAAATTAAATGATGTAAATGGAAAATTATAATAATTACGATGTCAATGATTCTGACCTTGATGCTGAAAATTTTGATAGTAACCTTGACATTGGAGACTTAAGATGCTGAAAATTTGGATAATAACCTTGACATTGAAGACTTATAATGATGCTGAAAATTTTGGATAGTAACCTTGACATTGGAGACTTATGATGCTGACCTTACATTAAAGTTAATGTTGGTATCCTAGACACTGGTAGCTTTTATGCTCATCTTGACTTACCTTGATAAAGGAGGCTTAACATGTTTACCCTTATAATGGTGACCTTGACATTTGAAAACAAATATTCAAACCTTCCCATCAGAAACTATTTGAGTAAAGAAAGCTATAGTACTAGTCAGAAATGCAACAAACACGTATACAGGTAATTTAATATCTCTGAATTTCTCTTACAATCAAATAATATAACTATACTTCATTGTTATTACTTTGCCAATTATTTATTTACTTTTTTCCCTCTAAAATTAACAAAGAAACCCTAACTATGACATAGTTTGTTGTATATCAAAACAGATACATCATACATTTCAGACATGACTGACAAAGTGTGACTATATGGTTTATAACTGTACTTTACTTCAGCCATTTTCCCCCTTTTTTTGACAGGTAAGGTCAAATGTCAAGATCCATATAATTACCAAACCACTACATCATTTAGGAGTACCATACCTGAGCTAATGTCATTCCCTGTTTAGTTTTTTCCGATAATATTAAGCAAGAAAAGAATATGCCACAGACTTTAAAATTTCAAATGAACAGAAAAACAAGTACAATCCAGTCTTTGAGTAATCCAAAACTGAGATTAAATCCAAGCATCAGAATTAGAAGAGAAGACCTTCAAACTAGTAACATTTCTTGAAAATTCCCATATAATTTTTATATCCAAAGGAAAAAGATAATAAAATTCCTTCAAAAAGCAACTGAGATAATATATATAGAATTTATCATAATCCTGATGAACTAGCAAAAACTGTAAACATCCATTACAAAGATGAAGAAACTGATCACAATTTTGGAAGTAATTAAGCTGAACCTACAATTCCAAAATTTTCAACACAAGGTCACAGGTTTGAGTCCAATGAATTCTAGTTACGATGTTAAAGCAAAACTGAAATCCAACACAATAAAAAGAATCATCCCTGCTTCTTAAAACACAAAATGAAAATAAAAATAATCATAAATACTGGAAGTCACATCAGCTAATAATTATCCAGTGCTGCCAAGTCCGGCTGATAAAACCGAAAATATGTAATCCACCTGTTCACCATAATTTACACGATATCACTGTCTCATAAACACACATATCAGGAGATACTAGATGACTAGACACCATATTAATAAATAGAAAAGAAAAAATAAAAGAATGAAAACTAAAAACTAATATGAACAGAAACTAGATTCATCAAGACTGCAAAAAATTTAAAAAATGAAAAATAAAAAAAAAAACTTAATCAGTGTATGCAATCTTGTATAAATGTGGCCACACAGACACCATATACTAAAAACATTTGTCTAACTCTGATCCAAATTTCCATATGATGTTGATTAAATGTATATATATATGTATTTCTCTAGCAGATTAGTACTGTCAAATAAGTCATCTGTGATTACAGATTCGCCACATCATTCCGGACCAGTAAAGATGTTTTTTAAATGAAAACAAATATTTTCCCTCCAACTTAACCCAAGTGACACAAACCAGAGATCCATCTGTTAACAACATCATAATTCTCCAAGTTTTTTTATTTTAGATACATCTCTAATGAGATATTAATATGGGATTTATTATAGATTTATGACTAGATAGGTAATATCTATGTTCCTAAGTAAAAGGTGCATTATCCCAATATACCAGACATGCAGACACAACTTAATAAGATTTTCCTACCAAAAATAAACCCACTTCAGATTTGGTTTTACCATGATACCAATCAAACTGCTGTTCTTAAGAAGTGTGTGATTCGTAAAATTGTTAAAAAGTGCCACAGTATTAATTACTTTCAACTGCGAACATTTCTAGAATCTTAGCTATCTAAAAATTTAGATACAGTAAAGTTTGATATAACATCCACTCTATATAAAGAACACCAGTTCATTAAAATCAATTTTTAACAAGAATTTCATGGAATTGAATGTCTCACCTGGTTAGTTTTTGATAGAGTAGAAAATATATTACTTTAACATAAACTTTCACATTTTGACACGCCGCCATTGCCTACGACGGCACCGGAAAAGTAACACCTAAGTCTAGCCTTATGGCAATGCCAAGCTTGACAAAAATCCTATAATTTGCTTCTTATTTATATCAAAGGATCGTCTTCGTAAAGACCACCTGTTGATTAAGACCATATTTTTTTAGGTCCCATGGATGGTCACTATATGCAGATTTCACTGTATACATTTACACACACTGACAGACATACAAACATTTGGACCTGTTCATACACAGAAAAACATGTTCATTTACATACTGATCAACTAGCAGGACTGCAATCACCCACCCACCATCACCAACCCACCTACTTACACACACACACACACACACACACCACAGAAATAACCTTACCCTTCATGGCCTTGACCTTCTCTGGTATTTTCCTTCTCAGATGACTGATCATTGTTTATTATTTCAGGAGGTGGAGGAGGCAAGTCCATATTGTCTATGTGTTGAATTTCCGTTTCCCCATTTTTAATCGGAGTTGGTGGAGGTGGTAATCCAGGACTACTGTCCCGTCTTCGTTGGGTTGGACTTGGCACTGATTTAGTTCGAGATTCAGGACTATAGAATCGATTTGAAATATCCATGTTTGAATTTTGTGTCTGATTGGTTTCCACATTTTGCCATGCTTTAACCTGATTGGATGATGGTGAATTAATAATCTGATTAGCTTGATTGGCTGGCTGTGATCCTAATGGGAACTGATTGGATAAATTTGGTGACACAGAATGATTGCTAGTTGGAGACTGTGGTTTTTCACTATGTAACGTTTGCTGTTGTTCTGAAGTTACTGATTTTGGTGGAGTTGCCTCTAGCACTTCTGCGGGAGTTCGTTTATAAGACTGAGAATAATTTATTTGCATTTTTGTTGTCTTATAACTCATACTACTTGGAGTTGGTTTAAGCTGGTGCTCGGATAATCTTCGAGCTTGAATTCTTAATTGCTGTGCATAACTGTCAGCTGCAGGTGAATTTTCACACTTATTTTTAATACCATTTTGTTTTAAAGTAGGATCTATGTTATTTTCCACACTTTGTTGTCTATTTATCAAGGTGGAATCCGACTGAGAATTCTGAAATCGTCTATAGTTCCTTGGTGGTAGAGCTGGTGGTTTCTCGTCATCCCCTGGGGGTGGCGGAACTGGTGGCGGTCGCCTATATCCAACATTTTCATATATGAGTGACGGCACTGATCCTGTACCACCAGTACTGAAAGTAGACAAAATATAAGCACAAATTAAAAGTACATTAAGTTTACAAGATTTATCTCCCTTTAAATGTTAATCCAAAAATCTGAAAAAATAATTTTGTTAATATGCAGAGTTTATGATTGTATTAAAAGAACACTTTGGAATGCAAATGTATATCCCATAGAAATGATAACTATATGTTTGATCTAGCAGACTTTAAATTTATTTCGTAACTTTTTTAAAAAAAAATGTAATTTTTTTAGGACAAGTTGTTTTATGGTCCAATCTAGATTCTTCCACTCATTTTAGGTGGTCAATTTCATATTGTAGAGGAAACATGAGTACCTGTAGAAACCAACCTTAGGCAAGTAAAATCACAAACTTTCTTACACTAGGATCTACCTGAGTGGAATTCAATATTTAGCAGAATACTCTAATGAATGAATCATGGAATAGGATATTTTATGTTTATCATGGTTATGTTTGTTACACCATCTCATATATATATATATATATATATATATATATATATATATATATCAGGAAACGGGAGATGAGTTTATATAAGACCTATGTCTTGTTCTCAAATCCATTTCACACTATACGTATGTACATGAATTCTATTGTAACATTGAAATTTTGATATTTTTTTATTGTAAATAAAATATTGTTTAAACTAAATCAAAAAACAGAACATTCTAACATAAAAAAGTGACAAAAAAGTCAGGAAAATATCAAATACATGTATAACAGGAAATTATTTACAGTAATGTATTTAAATGTATATTTGACTTCCTTGAAAAAGAAAGAAAAAAAATGAATAGAGAAATCTTTCAGTACAAATTTGTTCCTTTTTATTGTACTTCCAACATTTAAAAATGGCTGGTATGTTAGCTATAAGAATCTCCAATGTGTCTGAATACACATACAACAATTACAAAATATTTTACATCTTTACTCTAATAATTATAACAATTGCAAAATATTTTACATCATGACTCTTAATCATTTATAATTAAATGAGTGCATATAGGTCAAACTTAACAAAAAAGAGCCTTGACATTTAGTTTTAATGAAGTGACTTATTTTGATATATAGATGAAAAATGGTAAATATAGCTTATAAGTCAACACAACATTTATTATTCCAATATTTACTCTTTTATATCTGAAAAGACCAAGTGACCTTAAAGCTAGCTGACCAGTAAGTGACCTGGTATAACTATCAGTATTAATTAATTCTACAAATTTGTAAATTAACCACCAAAGTAAATAAAATTTGGAAACTAATCATGACTTTCAATTTATCAACTAGTTAAAATTTAACAACTGTCAATAAAGTTTTAGGGTACATAGAAATCTGTCTATCCAAATATCTGCAACCACTCCATAACATCCACATCTTTGGGTGGATTTTTATCAAACTTGAAACAAATGTACATGTATACCAATAAACATGAAGGAAAATAAATAAATAAATAAATAAATAAATAATAAATAAATAAATAAACTGCTATTTTTAAAGTTTTCAGGTACAAAGAAATCTGTCAAACCCAATTATCCATGTCCACTCAATAACCTTCACATCTATGGATGGATTTTCACCAAACTTGGCACAAATGTATACCAATAAACATGAGGAAAAAAACAAACTGTGTTAAGAGTGACAATTTTTTATCAAAAATTCTTTCATTTTACTAAGTTATACATAGTTATATAAGACTAAAAAAAATAGTTATAAAACTGATTTTCACTGCAGAAAGAGTGGTACTATGTCATATAAAGGCAGGTGATAACAATACACCTATTTATTTCTATACAAACCTAAGTCTAATATTCCTTTTACTCATTGTTACATATAAGTAATTTTATCTATTAAAATCCATCTACCTTCCATTCATTTAGAACAAAATGCACTCAAATCCGAATCTGATATTAATATCTTAAGACTTTTAACCAGACTCTGCACAATACATATCATTTATCTCTGATCTCTATTTTTTATGTTTTAAATATTGCAACCTCTTCTCTAAATAAAGTAAAACCTGCTATAGACACCATTTCTAATGAGCCCACCTGTCTATAAAGTCCATACAGTAAAACTTATAGCAATCACCTGTATTAAACAACCACCTGTTCATAAAGATCACTGTTTAAGGTCATTTGCTTTATGTTTCAACCAACAAAGAAGTCTGTAAAATTAAAATTCCTTGGCTCCAATTGAGCGGTCTTTTTACACAGGTTTTATTGTAGATGCCAAATATTCAATAACTTGTGTCATTATCATTTAACAAAAGTTATACTCTATCCAATAACATAACACGCCACCATGCTTTTGAATTTTAGAAGTTATAAGGAATGCCATTACTTGTTGGAAACTCTTTATAATTCCATGAAAAAAAAAATACTCTTTATTTCTCTCATTCTTTTCAACTTGATATAACATTTTTAAACTTACAATTAAAAGTTAATAGACAGTTTAATCATTTTTTCCCAGCTGTTTATTGCACAAACAAAAAAAAACTTCTTTTATTCAAAAATATTCCCGGATTTTATTTCACTTTTTGGGAAACAAGTTTTTTTTTTTTTTTTTTAAATATAGATTTAGTTGAAGATGAAGGGGATAGACAAGGAAATAGCTCAAGCCATAAACTAAAGGCTACGAAAAGAAATCTTATAAATAAAAAAACTTAAACATCCAATCAGAAAAAACAAACTTCCTGCTAAAAAATGTGAAATTGACGACCAAATCATTTACACAACATTTAAGTGTGCATAACTTTAAGTCGTTATTGGGGACTTTTATATCAACAGATACGCGGGATTTATCAGACTCTCCTTAGTTAATTATCAATAATATGACTCATAACTAATTTTTCTTTTTTATTAACCCAGAGTCGGTGTTCAAAGACAAATTGCCCCGTAATCTTAAAAAATGCATGGTTAAAGTATGTGTAATACTGGACAAGAAATTAGATAAACCCCCCTCAACAAATATTTCATTTAGGATTCTTTTGTTCTTTCAGTAAATTTTAAATTGAAAACCACATGAGTATTTTTCGACCTCTCATATAGTGCTCTCTCTCTCTCTCTCTCTCTCTCTCTCTCTCTCTCTCTCTCTCTCTCTCTCTCTCTCAGACTCTCTTGTATGATTATTATGCATCTGAATTATTTCACTTTTTAATACTTCTAATCTAACCCCCCTCCCCCCCCCCCACCCCAGTTTAAATTTATGGGTGTTTACACTATGTGTATACATTGTTACATTTTTAAAAAATCTTTTTGTTGACAAAATTACCATAATGTTATAATATGATAATATAATTTAAATAAAAAGTCTTTGAATGACCTATATCTTAAGAGTATATTTAAAAGCCCTCAATACACATCACAAAAAATACTTCTTTTATATAGTGAGGTATTTCAACAATTTATCTATTCATAAAAAGACATGTCTGTGGTATTATTTTCCACCATAGGATTCAAAAATCTATTTTAACTTTTGAAATCTTTTGTTTAACAAACAGATCATAGATCTTCTCAGACCCTACTTAAATTTAACCAAGCTTAGTCAAATAAAAATATGACATGGTCAGAATAATAACATGACTGGCCTAGAATGTCTTTATTTTTAAACTTGATTCATAAACAATTTCTCACTCATTGTTTATTTTTTAAAATTTATATATAGTGTATTTCTAATTGATTGATTGATTGATTTCTTAAATATTTTATTATATTATTATATTGATTATTTTTAAACAAAAAAGACGAAAATTCTTTTAATTTTTTAAAAAATAAAAAATAATTTTAAAACTTTAAAGACTGTTGAATTTAGGCTAGCATAAAACAAATCTGTCAAAAAATTATCTTACCAAACCACTTCATTAAAACATTTCATCATATTTATGATTTTAGATAATATAGTAACAACTGCTTGAAAGTTTTATGGGAAAAAAAGAAGATGTAAATTAAACAAATCTTTAATGTTTGCATAAATAGTTATGAAAAACCATTACATCATAGAAGCATGATATTAGCCAGTAATTTGTGTGTGATCATGCTCGTCAATTGTCAATCAATGTCGTAATTGATGATATCATTTTCACGCTCACAACTGACAGGTTTTATAAATGATTTACAATTTTATTTCTCGACTGAGAGAGCAATACTTGGTCTCCCTTTACTATGAAAACAGTAATCAAATAAGGGTGATTATGAGACACTGTGAGAGTTGAGATTGATAGTAATCTCGAGATAAAAGTGAGTCATCTGATGGAGTATCTGGTCACTTGAGATCGCTATCTATGAATTTAATTGTCCTTCAGTTTGATCAATTTCCAGTGTTTATCCCTTTGGCCTAAAAAATATAAAGGCTTCATCAGGAACAAATCCAGGAAAATATTATCCAATATAAAATTTAATGGAAGTTTCGTAAAACTTTTCAGGATTGGAATTTCCTCGCCTTTTTTCAAAATGAATTAGTTTTATGGATGAACCCAATCCTCTGAGAACAGCAATAAATTCCTACAGATTGAGAAAATGCATTACCCGGTAATTTCAAAATATTTTCTTATTTCGAAGTCAACTTTATTTAACCACATTATATGGCAAACACTCTAACTGAATGAACAGCTCTTTGTACTGCTCATAAGGATACTCTACATTATTACAAGATGAAAATTGAAAAAAAGTTCCAACTAGCTCTGGTTGGCTAAGTTCACCTGTGCAGATTCTAGTGAGAAGTCAGTTCATTTGTTGTGACTAGAGTAAGACTTCCTTTTGTACCCCCACCCATTAAATTCTATGTAAAACTTTTGAAAAAAAAAATTCACCAAAATGCTCAAAATGGGTCGATTTTGTCATTTTTAGGCCACTTCAGTCAAAATTAAAATTTGGGAAGAGGGTACAAAAGGACGTCTTTTCCTGATTGGAGGTTATATCTTTTTTTCCAGTTACCTGGACTTTCCCAAAACTGACCGTCTCAACATAAAATAATCCTGACTAAAGGACATAATACCATAACTTCGCTTTTTTCAATTTTTAAATTGGTAATTATACATTTATCTCTAACATTTTAAAATAATTGAGTTCAGTTTAGATTTTCTCTTGGATTAATGATTTTTTACTTTTCCTACCCCCCCCCCCCCCCCCTACACACTACACAGTATAATATAAAGGACACAAACATCTATTAAAATATTATATTTACTTAGTTTTTTATAAACAGTATAATTTGTATTCTATCGGTCTATGTACCAGCATTTGGTAAGTAAAGACAAATAACTGTCCTCACCTGTATAGGTATTCCTCCTCCCTCAGGCAGTTGAGTTACCTGTGATGACCCCGTAGTACCTGTGTTTATTATTAACATTAATACAAAAATCCAAGATATCATATCATGATGAACCTCGGGCAAAAATACCGCTATAATAAAAACACTGATGGGAGAACTACCACCTCTAAACCTAGAATATTTTTTACGATTCAGGATTCTTCAACTTTACATCAAGGAGGTCAATTCAATATTAGAGGGAACTGGAATGCAGAAAAATTTACAAAATTTCTGCTGTAGCAGTCTGGGTAGCCCAGTTGGCAGAGAACTCGCTTGTAAGTGTGGGAGGTCCTGAGTTCAAGCCCCAGTCCTACCCTGCATCTTTTCTCCTTTTTACTATACTGGATAAGAACTGGTACTTCCTTACACTAAGGATCTGCCCTGAGACATAGGACTTGAACTCAAGCATAGAGAAACATGGAGTGATCAGTGAGCCAGGTCATCAGCCCCCCCCCCTCTCTCTCTCTCTCTCTCTTAAAATGGCAGGTGTCCTTTTATAAAGAGGTGACCAATATAGCATGTTTGACTGACATGAAGTTGTTACACATATTCTATTTATATCAGTTCAGGTGTTATACTACTCATTGATTGCTCACCTGTGCATACCTGTGATAACCACAGACCATGGATAATGAACTACAAGATAATTTACTTTTATCAACCACAAATGATTCATAAAATAATAAATCTAACCACAAAAATGGCTTCAATTTCTGACCCAATTATTTGGTCAAAATACGAAATCAGACAAACAAATGTGTCATTTTAATTGAACCCAGACTGTTAAAGTTCATATTTTATTCATGATGTAGAAGTCAATTCATGAACATGAACAGCTACCTAAAGTGAATTTGGCTCAAGTTCAGGATATTTTCAATAAAGTTTATTTGTCATTTGTGACAGCCATAACCCTCCATTTTTTCTAGTCACATCATGAGGTCCAAAGTGCTGGCTCACAGATTACACAGTGCATAAACAGCTACCTAAGGTGCATATAATACCAAAATGATTAAGCTCGAGTTCAAGATATTTTTAATAAAGTTTATTTGTCACTTGCGAAAGTCATAACCCTTCTATTTTTTCTAGTCACTTCATGAGATCCAAAGTACTAGCTCACAGATAACACAGTACATCTGTACCTAGATTCAAATCTCATTCAGAGATTTCTAGTGTGAGAGAGTTTGTACTCTGCACACCCCAGTTTCCTGAAATATTCTACAACTGACTACTTCAATGTACTTTCCAAAAATCTTGACGTGATCTTAAGACACTATAATTTCACTTCACTCATTTGCAGTTTGTAATTTATACCAAGACCAGACAGTTTATTTAGTTCCTTGACAACAGACAATCTAAAAAGGAAGTGGATGAAAAATGGCCGCCGAAAACTTAGAAATCCGTCTGCTTACATATATTTTTTCCGTTATATCATACCAGACATTTCACTTTCATAATTTTTTTCTCTGGAATGTTTGGGTAGTAATTTATTAATATAAATGTCACACAATAACTGGTAAAGAACTAGGTAACATATCAAATGACCCCGAAAAACTGACAATTACCCTGAAAACTGACAATTATGGCCATTAAAGACATGATTTAATGAATCAAAAATGTATTCTGATTTCATTCTGTATTAAATGACATTTATTTTGTGCCTTTATTCATGTCAAGATTATTTACGTAATAAACCACCTGCATTTACAACTAAAATATTTACCTTTAACAGGTACAGGGACACTATAACACAAATATAGAAATATGGATGTATTTTCAGTTTTGAGTTCACCATAAAAGTCTCCATACTGCCATTAACCTATTTGTTAACTCTCCACAATTTCAAAATATCAAAAGTTGATACACATGAAAATGAGATACGGGAGAAGTTCAATGGATCAACATCGATTTTTGTAAAATACAAAGGTACTATGTAATATCAAAACTTCTAAACTCTTAGATAATTCAGTCTAAACTAAAATCCCAGCATGCATTTCCAGTAGAAAACATTTCACTGTATGACATACACCCAGTTTTGTTTGTAGTAAATGGTGATTTGGTGCAACTACAAATTCAAACTAATGAAAAAAAAAATAAAATTCAAAAAGTTTTTTTTTTTTTTTTTTTTTTTTTTTTTTTAAATCTAATATTTGCTTAGTTTTTAAAAAGCAATGAAAATAAATCATTAATAAAATAACTTGGTCTATGGAACAATATAAAAAGACTACTCAGCCATTTGTCCAATTTACAACAGAATTCAAGTTATTTGTGTCAATAATTTTAACAAATGGACACTTCATCATGGTGGGGAAAACCAGAGTGCCAAAATTCAAACTGAATTAACAAGGGACAAGAAACTAAAACCTAGGAGTAAAATAAAAAACGACCAATGAGAAAACTCTGTTCTGTCAGCTGTTAAACCACAAAAAACTCGACTTCTAGCCTATTGAAAATTTGACTGCTAGGCTAAAGAAGACTCAACTGCTAGTCTAAAGAAGTCTTGATTGTTAGGCCACTAAAAACTCAACTACTAGGCCACTGAAAACTCAACTGTTAGGGTATGGACTCAACTCCTAGGCCACAGAAGACTCAAGTTCCAAGCCACAAAAGTCTTGAGTTCGAGGCCACAGAAGACTTGACTGCTAGGCCTCTGATGACTAATGACTGCTAGACCACAGAAGACTTGACTGTTAAGCCACTGAAGACTGGACTGGTAGGCCACAGAAGTCTTGACTGCTAGGCCTCTGATGACTAATGACTGCTAGGCCACAGAAGACTTGACTGCTAGGCCTCTGATGACTAATGACTGCTAGACCACAGAAGACTTGACTGCTAGGCCTCTGATGACTAATGACTGCTAGGCCACAGAAGACTTGACTGCTAGGCCTCTGATGACTAATGACTGCTAGGCCACAGAAGACTTGACTGCTAGGCCTCTGATGACTAATGACTGCTAGGCCACAGAAGACTTGACTGCTAGGCCACAGAAGACTTGACTGTTAAGCCACTGAAGACTGGACTGGTAGGCCTCTGATGACTAATGACTGCTAGACCACAGAAGACTTGACTGCTAGGCCACGGAAGACTTGACTGTTAAGCCACTGAAGAATTGACTGCTAGGCCTCTGATGACTAATGACTGCTAGACCACAGAAGACTTGACTGCTAGGCCTCTGATGACTAATGACTGCTAGGCCACAGAAGACTTGACTGCTAGGCCACAGAAGACTTGACTGTTAAGCCACTGAAGACTGGACTGGTAGGCCTCTGATGACTAATGACTGCTAGACCACAGAAGACTTGACTGCTAGGCCACAGAAGACTTGACTGTTAAGCCACTGAAGAATTGACTGCTAGGCCTCTGATGACTAATGACTGCTAGACCACAGAAGACTTGACTGCTAGGCCTCTGATGACTAATGACTGCTAGGCCACAGAAGACTTGACTGCTAGGCCACAGAAGACTTGACTGTTAAGCCACTGAAGACTGGACTGGTAGGCCTCTGATGACTAATGACTGCTAGACCACAGAAGACTTGACTGCTAGGCCACAGAAGACTTGACTGTTAAGCCACTGAAGAATTGACTGCTAGGCCTCTGATGACTAATGACTGCTAGACCACAGAAGACTTGACTGCTAGGCCACAGAAGAATTCTGGGACACACCTAGCAGGCTCATACATAAACAGGTCATTATTATAATAAATTACTATTATGAGATTAAACTGAGTGACCCAAAGTACAAATGATTGATTAATTGACTGTCAGTGAACATCTGCTTTGCTCTCAGCATTTAATAGTTGAAATCATTACTAACTCTGATCAATCTATTAAAATCACATGAAACTTCTGAATGAAATTCCAGTGTGCTAGCACTTTAAAAAGCAACAAGTAAAATTCATTTTATTGCAATTTAAATTAAAATGGGTGTTATTTCATTCCTTTTAATTTAAATTTTGAACAATAACTGATTTTCAGAGAATGGTTGATGTTAAACATTTCCTCATTTCATTAAACGAGCCGGAATGCTATAATGGTGTTTTACACCCATTTTCTAATTCCCACTAATATCTAAATGTTGATTGAAAAAATGAAGGAGAAAACTGGAATGCCCAGAAAATCTATAACTACCAACCCCTAGCAAGTACACAGATAAACAATTTTGAACTAGAATCTGCCTGAGAATTTGAAACTAGGAAGTTACAAGTGACGTGACCCATAATGTAACTTTGGGCTACAAAGGACTCCTTTTGAAAACCATCGGAATAAAAATTAATCTCTATCTAAAAACTTAAAGTGACTTTTCTCAAGAATAAACAATTCAATAAACTTATAAATTTAAAAAAAGAAAAAAAAAAAAAAAAAACAACAACAACTTTTTTTCTTACCTTGTTACATCAAAAGAGGACCAAATTAAATGAGGTCGTTGTTGATGGTAATTGTATTCCAAATTCATTTTTCCCCCTTTTTTTCAGAAAACTAACATAAAAACATTATAATCCTTTTACAATAATCCCAGGTTTTACCATCGATCAGCTGATGTTCATTTCACAACAAAAGTCATTGTATTGAAAACCAGTAAATGTAACAGATTGTATGTCCCACAATGATGTAAGGAAACCAGTCAGCAGAAAATTACAAAATTTCCTCCGCTTATCACAATAATTAAATACAATAATTGTTGAGGCAACCAATTGACAGAGGTTTGTATAAATATCAGAATCTCTTGTTGATACTAAATGTAATTAATCCTCTCATTTTTCCCCAAATCAAAACATATTGTGGTAACTATCCTACACTTTTTTTTCGACATGGCCTCTATACAGTATCCTAACCAGCATATTAATCAATGATAATAAAATCAACATTCAACCTTGTTTTATAACAGAAAACTTATGATATGATATTGCACATATGGTGAACTCCCAACATATTTATAAGATTTCCTGCTTCGTAATATCACAAACAATGAAATACTTCTTGTTTTAATACAACATCCTTTTAGTTTAAACTGTATTTAAATATGATTTTTAACTTTGTTTAAGTATGGGATATATACTGAGTAGACACACATCTATTGTCTATATATATATATACACCTTTAGATATGGTGACATACATATTAATATTAAATACGATATGTTTTGAAACATCAAGGTAAAACAGAGATATTGATTCCTGCATACCTGGAATTCCTGAGTTATGAAGCAGCTGGTAAGGGAAGCTGCTAATTTTCACCTGCATCTTCAGGTGTGTTAATATTATACCTTGTTAACCTGGGACAGTAGAGTTTTAGTTTAGTATTAATCCCGAGGTGTAGCCCATATAGAGATATACAGGTGATTTAATGAATAAACCCATGATCAATTACAATATGTATATAGAGAGATATGTTATTATTTATGTAAACAGAGAGAGAGAGAGAGAGAGAGAGAGAGAGAGAGAGAGAGAGAGAGAGAGAGAGACTAAAAACTAAACTCCTAGAAAACTGAGCTTATGAGTCGAGAAAATTTCACTGCTGTTATTAATTCAATTTGTTGCAGCATATACCAAAGATCATGGGTTTTGTTCTGGTACCCAGGTTTACTCCACCATTTCAGATACATGTGTGACACTTTAATATGTGAATTAAACTTGAGGTGAAACATCATTACTCCCATCAAGTAGCATGGTAAAGGTAAACTAGTGAAATATTTGAAACCTAATAAAGTTTCAAGGCCTTATGCAACATAGGTAAGGTATAAACCCTGCCCAATGCACCACCCTTTATGAGTACTGTCACATCTTCAGAATTCTACGATTAAATATAATAATAATTACTACCCCTTAGAGTATTAAATTACTCTATAAAATTTACTAATACTGTAAGTGTTGAAAGACATAAGTACAGGTTGAAACAATTTTCTAAATACTGATAAATATCATGTTTACCTGCCCAATAATTACAAACACTTTGGCGATGTGCCAGCATAGTTAAACACATGCTTGAAATTCAAATCTTATCAATAATGATTATTTTCAGCTGTCATCAGGAAGAGAAATATTTGGATATATTATCTTTACTTGGTAATGGTTGTATCCCTTCATGATACTGAAAGCTACTTGACATTTTATGCATTGATTAAAGAGAATTTAGAATACAAAGCTGCTTCAAACTGTGCATGTGTGCATGTGGTGACCTGTATGTGTGCATGTAGTAATCTGAATAGCCATGTAACACAGTAACGATGTTTTATGCTCAAGCCAAGATTGTTTTACTTATAATGAAGTGGTCAGTTTTTGGTTGGTGGATGAAACCGAGTTTCCTAAAGAAAACACACCAACTTTCAGCAAGTGAATCGACCTACTCTCTCACAATAGAATCTACTGAAGCAAGATTTGAACTTAGGTGGTAAGAGGCACTTTGATCCATTACGCACAGGCTTTAGGCCACTCTGCCACTAAGGCTCGTGTTTTGAGGTGGTGCTGATTTTCAGTCTATTACATTTGCCCCTTAGACAAGGAGGCTTTTTCCTTAATGAAAGGATTGGGGTTGAAAAAATGATGTTTTACATCCCAGTCAAGATTTTTTAAATTGTATCATTGTGGTTAGTTCTGGGATGGTGAGGGAAACTAAAGTGGCTGGTAAAAAACAAAGACCTTTTGAAAAGCAAACTGAAAAACTTTCTCACACAAACTGGAAAGATAACACAAATTTAACTTATATTGGGATGGTTAGTTCAGGGACAGTGTAAAAAAAAAACGGAAGTGGCTGGTGAAAACATAGACATTTCATAAGCAAGCTGATACACTTTCCAACATGTTCTGGATGGAAAAAAATTCTTCATGGAAGGAACTGTCCAACTCTATTATACTAGGATCAACAGACTGGGATTAAAGGTTCTTTGATTCATAAATTTCAGCACTTTAGATTACACATCCACCATGGCTTCCTCCTTACAAGAAGGAAAGGAAATTTTAACAACAGTAATATACTTTATGATAGCTAGATCAAGGTTCACACATATACAGGTGTTGATGTTGTAATGGTTATGTTTAGTTTCCTGGTCTGCAGTATATACATCTGTCAAAGAAAAGTACTTATCTTCTGACCATCCTATCTTGTGCGTCTATCATCAATTTCTGTTTATGAAATGAAAACAATTTACTTTGCTTTCAATAACAGATATTTACTACTGTTAAACAAACTAGAGGAAGTCAAAGGCAGTAACCTAACTCTAATCTCAAACACCATCAGTGGCATAACTGTTATATTTCTCACAGAAAAGACTAGTGGATTAATAGTAAATTACACATCAATCAAGAATTTTCTGAAAGAGTTCCATTGGTAGCCCCCAATAAACATACACTAAATAGTATATAGTAGTATATATAGTATATTTTAAGTGGGGGGTACAAAAGGAACTCTTAAGGAATTTTCACTATTGAGGAGATGGTCAGTTGAGAAAACCAGTGTTACGAAAGATAACCAGTTATGTTAACTGGAGCTTCTTACACCAAGAATCTTTTAGAGTGTGATTTCAATCTAGGCGGTGAAAAGCAACATGTCTAAGATGTCCATGTTATAGATTTATAGCATGGGGTAGTATGTAAGGTCTACCTGATAAAACATTTCAAGGCAGGAGTTATGGGCAGTTTGCAAAACCCGATGTTACATACTGGGCATTTTTAATCTGTGGTATGTCATGACTACCTGATGGACCCTTACAAGGCAAAACAGATGCTCTACTGATGCTCTAGGCATCACTTATGGTCAGTTTGCCTACCTGAAGGCCCATACAGGGCATCAGTAATGGGCATCGCATAATGCCTAAATGATGGCATGTACATGCCATCAGTTTAAAAAAGTTCCTTTCAATTACCCATGATTCAGCAAAATAATTCTGCTCAGATCTTGTCAAGATCAAGCACCCTAAATTTCACTTATGACACCTACAGTTTACCAACTAAGCAGTTCACAGGAAAGCCAAAAGATGTGAATACTGAGGAAAGGCTTAGTAAAAAGTTCCTTTATTTGGAAAAGATTTAAAGGATTAACTATGTTTTTAACACAATAATGTCTGTTAGTTTTAACACTGTGAATAAGTGACTCAACTTTTTACTGAAGTAGTCAGGCTCTCCTTAAAGATACTAAACTGTACTCAAGTGTGTACATCCTTGTGAACTAAAATAGCTGTTGTTTTAAGCTCTCTCTCTCTCTCTCTCCTCTCTCTCTCTCTCTCTCTCTCTCTGTGTGTGTGTGTGTGTGTGTGTGTGTGTGTGTGTTTGTTGATACTATCAAAGTTGGTGCATGTGATGGGAGGAGTGTTGGGGTAAGAACCTAATAATGGCTCATTGCAGCTTTCATAACTAGACTTTGTCTGTCCATGTGAGCATTATAAATATGTATAAACTTGCAATTGTCCCATGTGTGTATTATGTTGATATCATTAAAATGTGCACATTTGAGAGAGAGAGAGAGAGAGAGAGAGAGAGAGATTTATCTTATCTCTATAAACTGTTTAATAAAGTATGTAGAATAAAAGTTAAATATAGTTTTTACTTTTATTAATCAACAAATTATTTATATATTCCTTACAGATTTGACATAACAGACATGTCAATTTTACCATTCACAATAGGATTTCAAAACCCAAGTTATGCCATTTACAGGGATTATCTACATGAATTAATATATAGAGAAGATTATCACTAATCTGATTAAAAGACAAAAATATTTTAATACTCACTGACATGCTTTATTTAGGACAACACTGATGACTAATAAGAATTATATATAAACAGATAAAACTTAGAACGGTCAATGAATAAATATCAAAGACAGGGCATAATTGTAAGTAAGGGAGATAACTCATCTTTTTAGTGCAGTACAAAAAACAAAAATTTCTAATACATGCATGTTGTTTTAAAATTTACAGAGAACATTTAACTTAAGTTTGCATTCTCATGGGTTTTTTTTAAAGAAGAATGTCTTCATTAATTTAAAACTTATCTTTTTTCGTAATATTTGTTAAAATTCCCATTTTACCTGGTTGGTATAAGACAATTAACAGGCTTGTAAAATGTTCTTTTTATGTGACAAGAAGACAGTAATTGACCCTAAAAGAAAATATCCTTTTGCTTTGTCAGAAAGAATGAAAAAATTTAGTGGCTAATTGGTAGAAATACCATCTTGACCATCAGATTTTTTGTAAACCATTTCAGATGTTTTGTATTGTTTTTTTTTTTTTTTTGGAAGATGTTTAGTTCCATGGGTTTACTCCAACATCAAAATTAAAATATTGTAATAGCTAGTCTAGAAATCTGTAAACCCTAGTGGCCCTCCCTCTAGAAACCTTGAAACTTTTGCAATAATTTTTTAAGTAACAGTCTTGTGGTTTTTGTCTTTTAAGAATACTTCATTTTTCCCTTGGCCCTCCCTCTTCATTTTCCCCTTGACCCTCCCTCTAACACTTTGAAACTTTTGCTGATAATTATCCTTGTAGTTTTTGTTTTTTAAGAAAATTGTATTAAAAGGTGCACATAGGTCCCTCTGTTGTAGTCGTCAGAAAATTTGAAAATCTGTCCGTAACTGAAAAAGTTTTTAAAATGCCAAAATAATATTGCGGATGCACTGTAAGGGCCAAAATATGTTTTAATTGATTAATGGGTGCTTATCCATGCAAATTCCTCTTCATACAATATAGTGATTGGACATAATCTGACATGCAACCATGCAGTATCTCTTATCTTTTATACAGATAATGTTACAGATATAAACATTTTACTGTAATTAATTCTATAGAGCCTTGAAAGTGTACTTGAGATCTTAACACACTTCAATATATTTTCATGTCATACATGTATTAAATTGACACCCCCCCCCCATTCCAATCCCACTGTGCCTCAATCACCCCCCCCCTTCCAAAAAAATGTTCTTTACTATCTTACTATCTTTAATAAAATTTATGTGTACCAGTATATACTTTTTAATAAATATTTTATTTTGTATATGTGCTGAAACACACCCAAATAAAGACAAAAATCACCATAGGGCTCCATAAAACTGGTATATATACCAGATTTTTGACAGAAAATATGCCAATTAATTACTATCGCTAAATAAATCATATTTAACCTTAATTCAATACCTACCTCCAAGCTGCCTGAGGCATTGTGACGTCCAGCGAAATATTGGATTTAGAGGAATTTCTTAATGAACTTTCATTCACAATATACGCAGGGTATTCCATAGTTTTCTCAAGATCAAAAATTCATAATAAAATTCCACACATTCTTATTTCCTTAAAGAATATCACATATTTCATTAGTTCACTATTACATATTTTTTAAAAACCTCAAAATTGATAAAAATTATTAACATTTCTTTCTTATTTTTTAAAAACGATTATATCACATGCTTCAAGTCCTAGGACAATGTCGACAAAATTAATATATGTGTCATCTGTCATTATTATGAAAACAATACCAAAAAACTAATACACTCCGACCCTTAAATGCCATGTAAATATAAACCATCTTTCCAAGATAGGTATATATATATATAAGTTATATAGGTATATATATGTAAAGTTTTTAAATTCTTTACAACAACAAAACTATGTAAGTTGCCAAGAATAGATTAAAGTTCCAGTATATATGTATAAAATAGCTATACACTGTATAAACTTTCCATTTAGACTGTTAACATGTGAAGGATGGACTGTCAAATAAACTGACCACCTGTCAAAATGGACACAAGTCAAAAGTTAATAACATCAGGCCAGGCAAGACCCTTCAAAGACATTTTTTCCACTAATCATCTTGTATACCCCATGGGACCTCATGACATAAGTATCACACTTACTGAACAGGAAACCAGTCCTTCCATAACCAATCATTGGACAGTATGTAGGTAAAATTTAACAAAGAGGTACCCTACAGGGAAATATTTAAATTAAAAGGGTAACATATATACCCATTGATTTTACCTGCTATGACAAGAAAAAACATACAAATATTTTTTCAGGCATGAAAATATTTTCAAATTAAGTTGTAATTAGTGAAAAATCACTGTTACAGACTTATTTATAAACAAAAGGTAAATTTTATCAGGGTTCCCCGTGGGGAATGTTTATGATTCATAATAAAGATCTAGGTGATCAGATGACATACCAGAGACACTACATAATGCTGAAGGTGACATAATTTTACCTAAGATGTATTTGTGTAACCCTTGACTCTTACAATGTAAAAATAAAATGATGTAAAGTAATTAATGTGATAGCTTTCCACTGAAATAAAGCAGTGGTCTCAGTTTATAATAAGCATAAACTGCCTGGCATTTTATTTTTTCCTTGAATGAATGAATGAATGAATTGATAAATTTGTACAAATGTATAATCAAAGATGGGCCATAATGTCATGTAAGAGAGAGAGAGAGAAAGAGAGAGAGAGAGATAGAGAGAGAGAGGGAGGGAGAAATTGGGAGAAGGAGGTAGCAATGGGTTGAAGGAAGGTACATTTGTGTATATATACGGTAAATGAAATTCATTTATATAGCAAGTTTTAAAATTTATGTAAGTCTGCAGGTCTTAAACCTGTTACTAATTTTGTTGGACCTGTAATTTTTCAGTCAGACCTGCATATTGTCAGCCGATACTGTAATTTTTCAGTCAGACCTGCATATTGTCAGCTGATACTGTAACTTTTCAGTCATACCTGCACATTTTCAGTCCAAACTGTAACTTGTAAGTAAGACCTGCACATTTTCAGGCCAAACTGTAACTTTTAAATAAGACCTGCACATTTTCAGTCCAAACTGTAACTTTTCAGTCATACCTGCACATTTTCAGGCCAAACTGTAACTTTTCAGTTAAGCCTTCATCTTTTAAACTAAACTTATATTTTGTAAATTCTCATATCTTGTTATAGAAAACATTAAAATTTTAAGATTGAGATCAGCTAGAATTTCAGTCACATATTTCAGACACTGGTAGGATAGTGACCCCCATAATGCTATTTGAGGAGTGGTGGTATCACTCTACCAGACAAAGAGAAAGTTGACATATAAATGTGAGCATTACATTAGATAGAACTGGCCATGCAACTTTCTAAATTTAGGTGATGTATCAATTTATTTCTAATATACCATAATCTATTATCACTCTTATCGCAAATTGTTGATATTTTTCTCAAGACATATTCGTGTATTACACCTACTATTCTGATAGCATGTAAAGGGATTGGTGTTACTTTTTGACAAAAACAATATATTATTATGATACATACACAAGTATATATATCTGTCAATTAAGGTTAATATCTACTTAGAATGATTCATGGATGACAGGTTTATCTATACAATCACCGGCAGGTCAATGTTTCATTTTAGACGGAAAACTAGCTACCATAATCATCACCCAAAGTCAGATACAGAGATGCACACTTAATCGTGGGAATACCACTCATCTTAATTACAGCTCTTAAAACACTGTGTCTGCTGATGAGGCTTAGCCTACAAGTCATTACCATCTATAAAAGTGTGATTGACACGAAGAGTTGAGTAATGGTGTTCCATGCCACAGTCATGAATTTTTCACTATACTAACATACCATTAAATCTTGAACAACACTGTCAGTTCTAGGATGGTAGAGGAAACCGAGTGCCCTGAGAAAACTATTGATATTCAGCAAGCAGAATATCTGCCTAAGTGGGATTTGAACCTACTTAGAGAGAGAGAGAGAGAGAGAGAGAGAGAGAGAGAGAGAGAGAGAGAGAGAGAGAGAGAGAAAGAGAGAGAGAGACAGAGAGAGACAGAGAGAGAGAGAGATGAACTATGATCTGTATTACCTATTTTTGGTGTTTTTATGCATGCACCAATCCAGATTCTTACACTTACATATCAAGACAGTTGATTCTGGGATGGTGGAGAAAACTGGAGACCCCCCCCCCACCCGAGAAAAAAAAAAAAAAAAAAAAAAATTCTAGTTCAACAATCTGTCTGAGCAGGACGTTAACCAAAGCAATAATATGTGATTCTGCATACATTTAAGTAATCACTAGAAAACATTTTACATGACACAATTCTCCATTTTTGTTGGCAAAGAAAGATCTTAGCTCTACAAGTTCTTTTTTAAAAATAGAATTCTAAGTTTATTCAATTTGGGATGACTTGGGACCTTCCCAATTAACTGGAAATGTTTTATCCTCTTATTTAGCCATTTTACAATCTTCAAACATTTTAAATTAAAACAAGACATAGAAATTTTTCTGTTTCATCTATTTGGCTACTAACATATTAACGCTTGGCACGGAATGAAAGAAAAATGGAAAAATAAAAGAAAATGCATCAATTTTCTTAAACCATAAAAATCAAAAAGAAATAAAATAAAAAGAGATTTTTTTTTTTTTGCTGGACATGTATTCCTTTTGGATAAACACTGTTCTAGAAATTCTAATTAAACCAATAAAATAAATAATTTAATGAGCAAAATAAACATGGACAAAATAAATGTATATATTTAACTGACCAAAAGCTTGCCATTAAACATTCTTATGTGGATTAATTCTATTGACCAGTGAGTGGATATTAACTGTTAATGGATGTCTTAACAAAACTATTTATTGTCCCTTGTGCCCTTAATCATAGCGATGAGTAAACAACAAAGGGAGATAATCCAGCCATTATACTATAATAAAATTATTTATATCTACAGTAATATTACATAACAGAATGAAACAAGACATAAATTACCCCAATAAGAGCCTCATTGAGACTTAAGATAATAAATTGAGCTTGAAGAAAATTAAAATTCTTTCTTACGTTAATGACATTGTTTTTGTATATAAAGCCGATATCGCAAGGGTCATTTCCTGAAATGTCAACGCAACGTTTTCTTCCTTAAATTTTTCTTTCTTGACAAAATTTAAACATCTTCCTCTTAAAAATTCCTATCCTGCTACTGGCAATGTTTAAGAAAAACTGGAATTTTTTTTTTACTTTAAAGGATTTTAACTAGATAAAATATAAGAACGAACTAGATAGCTCAATATTCTAGTGCCTGTTGTTCTGAGGGTTTTTTGTTCAACAAGAATTTATGTGCATGCATTGTTTTTCAGTTTGAAGACCTTAGAAGACAAATGTATATCATTATCTCACTATAGCAGATACTTCAGTCGGTTCCCCAACCCCACCCCCATCGCTCCATCCAGCTACCCTCTGGGATATCAAAGCCTTCACATATATACCATCAATTTGAATATCAAAATATTAGTGATACATGTATGAAAAGTTTTAATGCATCAATGTTTTATATTTACATTGTATTACTTGGTGTTATAAAAACTTTAAAACCTGGTATCCCTTTCAAGTGTCCCTCCTAGGACGTAATGGATAAATAAACAGTTGTTTTTAATTAGTTATGCATGACTATATATATATATATATATATATATATATATATATATATATATATATATACTAGTACCTATATATCTCTATGTAAGTAATACGACTGTTACAAGGTTAAAATGACAAAGATTTCACCTAACAAATGTGACATTTACTGAATCATACAGTCATCCAAGGTTTTTACCTGAATAAAGAGCTGCAACAATAATCCAGGTACGCAGTCAATGAAAATAGGTGAGATGAAATCTGACATTGGCTAGGTTACAGCACACAGGAGATGGATGGATGGATGGATGGATGGATGGATGGATGGATGGATTGATTGATTGATTGATTGATTGTTTGATTGATTGATTGATTGATTGATTGATTGATTGATTGATTGATTGACTACAATTTGTCCAATAATACATCTGCTGACTGTGTAATCATTAAAAAGACTACTAGTAAATAAATTGTAAAATTAGTCCAATTCCTGCGACTTCAATATTAACAACAATTTAGAAAAAAGTTATACAAAGTCAATTAAGCCACATTTTAGTATTAAATAGGTAGAAAAATGGGGAGCTTGGTAAAAATGGTTGAAGAAAGTGTCCCTCACACAATGGTTCTAGACATAAACTGAAACCAATACACCAATTAAACAAGGTGAAAACAATTGAGTTGATTTTTTGTTTGGTGTAACATAAGAATCAACAATGAAAAGATTTTTGTTTTGATTTAATGGAGTTTTACATATGAGTCAAGAATATTTCACTTGATATATAAAGAGGCGTCACCAGCTACAGGTGAAGTGACAGAAGGCACTGAAAAGAGGGACTTACATGTACACTGATCCAAAACTTACAAAAACTCCTTAATCCAGACACCCAATACATGTAATATATTAAAGGAACTGAAGTAAAAATTTCGTATGCACCAGTTAAATTTAAATTTCACAGTTTTACTTAACAACAAGGTGGTCAGTTCATGGGATTGTGGATTAAACTGGAGTGGCTGGTGAAGACAAAAATCTTTGGTAATCAAAATGAAAAACTTTCTCATGCTATTCAAGTAGGATTTGAACCTAGGAATTAAAAGATGCTGTAATTTGAAGTTGGCACTTAAGACCACTCAGCCACCAAGGCCCGGCATAGTTTACTTACGATTCAAAAAAAAAAAAAAAATTATTTCTTAAATTCTTTCAAACCAGTGAAAAAACTTTTTTTAAACATCTTCTAGCAATCAAAATTTTCCATAATTTAAGTTTATATGAACACTGAATTATTGAGAAAACAAAGATCAAACTACTACACCTGAATATGTAACAAATCACAATATATCCTTACATAGTTTTCCTTTCTCGAACTTTATCCTCCCGGAAAAAAACAGATTTCTTCTTCTGATAAAAACTCCAAGATTTTTTCATTATTTCATTAATTAATTTTTCATCGATATTTCTATTTCCCCGCCTAAAATTTACCAGATCACAGATCAATCCTTTTCAAAAGGACTACTGGCTCTAACCGAAACTAAATGTTAAACTACCCAAATTAACATGGCAGTATTCCAAAGAAAATTTCTGATGTTTAAATTAAGTGTTTATCAACATTCTAATGCTTATACTAAGATCAAAATTTATCAAATTAAGGTCAAGCTGTTTATCTACACTTCGTAAACTACATGTTTATATTTAGCCCCAAAACATTTAATTTAATTTTATGTATAATTAAATGCACTCTTGATGAACATTTTAGAACTTCCGATATTCTTGAAAAATATCACTGAGGTCAAAATTCTAATCAGCATGTAGATGAGAAAAGTTTTTTTTACCAATTTAATATATTAGTAGCTACTTAAAACAAACTAGAAATTTGATTTAAAAAAAAAAATAATAAAAAAAAATAAAATAAAAATAAAAAAAACCAAGTTGGTAGGAATAAGGTTAAAACTTTAAAAATCTAAAACCATAAGAAAAAACATTTCTTCTGTTACTATGGCAACAAATTTGTGTATCTGATAAAAATCAGATTCCATTTAATTTCTTATCTTTAGAACAAATTTTTGTCAGAAAAACAATATTCCTGAAAACAGATGTTACCTAATTTTAGAAAGAACAAAATGTGGTAAATTTGGGATTTTTTTTGAAAACAAATTGGTAATGTCAGTAAATATAAAAAAGAACACCAGAAACACTGTCCAGCAGTATTTGCATAAAAATTTGCCAAATATTTCCATACAACCTTTGCCACACAATTTGACTTTTTGTGGTAATCAGACTTTATGCATGACAATAACATATTTTTTTTTTTTTTTTTTTTTTTTGGGGGGGGGGATACTGAGACTGGTGTATATATATACATGTATAATTTTATATAATTTATTTTATTTTTTTTCCCCAGGGGGGTGTCTGAAACTGGTATTTTTCCAAAATGTCCCCAATAAACATGATTTATTTGTATAAATTCATTAACAGTAATACCAGCTGGTTCTCTGAAAATATGATTCAAGAGACCCCCTTAAACAATTAAACAGATTTTGGTTTATTAAAAACAGAATTGAGAGGGTTTTTTTTTCACCTTTTATTCAGTTATATCAAGGGTGGTCAGTTCTGGGATGGCGGAAGGACTTAAGAGTACCACTGACTTTTAACAAGCAAGACTGACAAACTTTCTACACTAAAATCTTTTTTAAGTGTGATAAAAATGTAAGGGGTGAAAGGCACTAAGATTCATAAGAACACAGGTTAGCCATCTCGAACATGGTGTACCCATGAAAAAATTAAATTTTACTCATGAAACGAACTACAAAATATCGCAACAAGATTTACACTTTTTTTGAGTCATTACCAATAATCAGATAGCACAAATTATATACATGTATTTTAAATAAATCCCTTCTGCAATTTGTACCTATTATAAAGGTATTTGTTCTCTCATTAAATTTCAAATCTCTTGTATGCAAATATTGTAGCCAGATTAGGGATTTAGTGTGGGAGGGAAAATGTAAAAACCGAGAAAAAAATTCCAGAAGCCAGATCCCTTCCCACACATTTCCTGAACTTTAATGACAATTATTTATTTATCTTTTTTTTTTTTTTTTCTTTTATTTTTATTTTTTTTCTTTCTTGGCAACAAAACGTAATACAAGGTATCATTCTGAACATCAAATAGTGAACATTTAGTAGTACATGTATTGGAATATCTAAGCAATCCTGAGGAGATCTGTTATGAAATATTTAGATGATGTGCCTGTAATTATTACACTCAAAAACACTAAACAAACATAGTTATCCTTTTCCTAATTTTTTTTTTTTAATCTCAGGATTAAATTTAAGCATTAGTACTCAGATTAAAGCCATAATTTTATACAGTTATATTCTTGTAAAACACGTTAAAAACAAACTGTTTATCGCTGAAATCTTGCCTCACAGCATGTTACTTACAAATGAAGTTAGGTGTTACAAGGCGTAAACACGGAGAATTAAGATATACCACAGAATTACGATTTACCACACTACAAATAACTTATAAACATGACTTCACTAATTGGTCTGGAATAATCCCTTCAATTATTCCCTTTTTAATTCAACATTTAGATTTAAAATTTACACAGGTATATACTAGTTACCAAATAATCAAGTGCTTACGAACTAATTTAGTCCATAATTTTGTTGAATATATTGAGTTTTTGTCCCCAAATATTAAAAATATCCCCAATTAATCCCTGAAAATCAAGATCCAAAATCAAATGTCTAAAATCTGTTTCAATTTAAAAGTCTGGGTTCACTCCTGTCTTTAACTATCAATGTTATAGCATTAATCTTTGGAGACAACAAAAGTTATCTCCCTTAAACCAGACACAAAAATCAAAACCATACCAAACAGAGTTATCTCCCTTAGACTACACTCCATCATTTCATCAATTAATGATTAGTCAATTATCTTCACACTTAAGTTTTGCACTGAATGAAATAATACATACTGTCTGTATTGTTTTGTTCTCCTAGGAAATGACAATGACCTGTCAGGTGTATAATATCAGGTGATTAAAATTATAGACAAAAAATGCACTTATTTACCTGTATTTTATCAAGTATAAAAAAAGTAATAAACAATGAAATAGTGAAATAATCCTTAAGTGAAACAGAAACAAATCTATATCAGGAAAAAAATAATAATAATAATAACATAAATAAATAAATATGTAAAAATATAAACCTTGATTCATGTTTAGTTAGCTTTTAGTGTAATAAGGCGGTTTGGGCATAAATCTAAAAATTTGTATAGAATATATGGAAGAAAAATAAACTTCGAGACCAATATACTTTTGTGATAAGAACAAGAATTCCACGGATTTTAAATGTCTCACTGGTTACTTTTTGATCGAGTAGAAAAAACATTACGTTTAACATTAACGTTCACATTTTGACACGCCGCCTACGACGACACCGGAAAAGTAACACCTATGTCTCCTCTTATGGCAATGCCAGGCTTGACAAAAACTGTAGTTACTGAGTGGCAGTATAACAAGGTTTTACAGTAATTCAAGCTGTATATGGATACGAAAGGAATAAGTAAAAAGAACAAAAGTTGGGCATGGGTTCTTTGTCTAGATGAATTAAAATGAAGACACCAAGGATATAACATCAATGTCTGACCTCTTCCATGATACAACAAGGCGAAACCCATTTGAAGGTTGACCTTCATAAAAATTATAAAAATACCAGTAGCCGACAAAGTACTGTATCAATCCTTCACATTAACACCAAACTTGAGTTCAAACTATCTGAATGCACTTTACTGAACTTCTTTTCGTTATTGAACCAAATTACATAATCAGCCAAAACAAAAGAACTTAATACACTGCCCTTCAACCTTGTGCCCTTCTACGATAAATCTAATTGCTGAAAAAAAACCTCGATGTCTAGTATAAAATTAATAAGTAATGTCTTACCTGGATCGATTTTCTTGATTGCCGACATTCGCTGATGTCAACTGTTGACTAGAGACAGATGGCGCTGCTGATGTTGGTACTGCTGGTGGCATCTAAAAAGATATTTTATATGATATTACATGTACAATAAAATTATATACTTGGCAGAGTAATGGTATAATAAACAATGAAACAAGACATAGTGACAACCTCTTAATAAAGACCAACTGTTCATGAAGATCAATGTCATAAGCCTCTGCTTAATTTTTAAACTAAATAGAACCTTTATAAAAAGACCACCTGTCCACTAACACCAGTGTTGTTGGGTTCCTTTCTTTATATTTAAACCACAAAAAAACCTCTTCATAAAAACCACCTGTCTCAGAAGTACATTTTAGCGGTAAGGTACTGAAGGTTGTTTTTCATATTTTATACTGTATAAATTTTATGCATTTTGATTTGCAATTCAGTTGCATCATCCCTGCTTTACATGTAAATTGCCCTGCTTTCCATGTGTATAGCCCTGATTTACATGTATATTGCCAAGGTTTACATGTATATTGGCCTGCTTTACATGTTTATTGCCCTGTGTTGAATACCTGTCTAATCTGAACAAAATCTTTAATGAGGTGTCCAGTTCAAATAGATAATATACAGTACAGAGAAGTGTTCAAGTTACTGGTTGCTTTCCACTGCGCTCGCGAATACAATTTTTATGTCTATTGAAGGGACACGAGTACTCGCGTTGAAAGTAAGTCATCATAATCATCTAGATGTTTTAAAAATAATCTCCCTTAGATTTGGACACCAACACTTGATTGGAGAGAAAATGTCAAAATATAAATTAAATCGGACAACTGTACATAAGTTTTAACTTATCCTATCATTCAAATCCCATCTTAAAAGAAACCTTACCCATGGATTGAAATATAAATTGAAATGCATGTTGGTTTCAGAATTTATTTAAGCCATTTCTTACAAACTTTGTCCAAGGGATGCCATCTTGAATCTAAAGGGAACAACCTTAAAATATTGATAGCGGTTGTTCGCTTGCGCTCACGCCAACATATATTCCTGAACGATTTGAAGTCAATGCGCAAACGTACATACACTATCATGAATGGGCCTCGGTTGTATATCATTCAACACACACAGTAGTGGGGTTAAGATGAGTAAAGATGTTGTTTGCTCGAAAAAAAAATTCAGTCAAATTGAGACATTTAGTCCAGGTCAGTGGAGGAAACTAAAGTACAAGAAAACCCAAAGTTCCCTCTACTCTTCTAGAACTGACCATCTGGATATAAGTGAAAGAATCTTGACCAATCCACAATATCCCACTAATCCATACAACTCCACTTTTCAATATGTTTCATTTTCATTTTACAGGTTTATAGATAACTGAGTTGAGTTGAGTAATGGTGTTTAACGTCCCAGTCAAGAATATTCAATTTATATCTAGACGTCGCCAGCTATAGGCGAAAGTGCAGAAATTTTGCCTGTGCGTTGCGGTGATGGCATTATACAGCAGGGTTCTTTATGCCTGCCATGACACAGGACCTCGTTTATTTTAAGTTCCCATCCGAAAGAACTGTGACTTTCATTTCATAATGCCAAGTGCTTTGCGAAACAACAGTCACTACCCACTTTCAAGTCTTGGGTCAGACCCGGCCGGGGTTCGAACCCACGATCTTCCACTTATGGAGTGAGCACTCTACCAACTGAGCTACCATAGTGGTTTTATAGATAATTGGAAAATGGTACAGTAACTATGGCGATAATCATCATTAATTAAAAGGCATTTATTGTAAAGCTTTAGATAATAAAAAACTATTACAGTATCACTCATTAAAAATAACCATCAATGAGTTTATATCAAGAGGCTCAATATTAAAGAAAAATTATAAGTTCATTGACCTTTTATGATATTATGATCATGATGTTGTTTTATCAAAACAGATATTATTTAGATTTTTTTATCAGATAATATTGTTTTTTAATTTCTGTAGATCAAAGGCCGTTTTGTTTTCAATCTCTAAGTTTATCTTATTTTCATCATGAGGATGAAAATCGAGGTCAAATCAATGATTGTACAGGAAACCAGTTTCACCTGTACTTTGAGTACATGTCCTGATGACTTTCTTGATACAGTGGTACGAGTGGTCAGTGATTTGATAGTAAAGATTTTTTTCACTATTATCAAAAACTTGTTCATAGATTTATCGTTTAGAAACTATTCAATTTGCTCTCATCCCAAACAGATGAAAAATGGATTATGCAACATTAAACAAATATACAACCAACCAAGTAGCTTACCGTACATCAATATGGCCAGTTTTGAGATGATTGAGAAAACTAGAGTTACACATAGAAAACTAGGGGCCTCGGTGGCCAAGTGGTCTAAAGCCAGCGCTTACGGATCACAGTGCCTCTCACCACCTAGGTCAAATCCCACGCGGGACAGATCCTAGTGTGAGAAAGTTTGTCAGTTCGCTTGCCCAAGGTCGGTGGTTTTCTCTGAGCACTCCTGTTTCCGCCACCATCCAAGAACTGACCGCCTTGAAATAAGTGAAAGATTCTTTAGTGGGGCATAAAACACCATTACTCAACTCACTCCACATAGAAAACCAACAAAAATGAGCAAACAAACTGACATTCTATCTCGAACAAGGTGCTACCTGAGTTGAGTTGAGTAATGGTGTTTAACGTCCCAGTCAAGAATATAGGCGTTGAATATGGGTGGTAAAATAAGATGTTATCTTTAAGCCAGTGCTTTAAACCATTTGACCACCATGGCACCATATTTTTAGAAACTGTCAGAAGAACACTGATACTTAAGCTCAAACCCTTGGTATGATCTGTTACTTTTTTTTTTGCAGCAGGAACTCTCAGAATAACAGCATAGTTCTTCTGCAGCATCTAAGCTAAAAGAAATCCATCTATTGCTGACTGACCAGTGTTGGGGGTTAAACCTTAGTTATATATTAGAATTTTATATGTCCTACGAGCTAGCTCTATTGTTTTTATTTCATCATTCAATGTTTTTTAATAGAAATATAATATCTATTTTTAGTCTCAGATTATAACTTACCTCCCTTGAACTTCTGCTAGAATCATTTTTATTGTGTTGTTCAAAGTCTCTGGGATCATGCATGGAGTTCATTGGTGATATTGGAGTCACAGCATATGCATCAACAAGACTGATATCCGAACCAATTGAATGAGGTCGTTTTGACCCTTCATTACCCGAAGATGTTTGAGAACGGATTCGACTCCATTCTGTTTGTGGATGATTTCTGTCTGGTCTTTTCATTTCCATGTACTCAGATGAATCCTTTGAACTTATTGACCTTGACCTCCTTAAACTTTCTGCTCGGCGGGCAGCATATTTTTGTCTAAAAGACTCTGATGGAGTGAGTTTTGAGGATTTATTTCTATCCGCATTCGCCATTGCTATAGATGGATCCTGGTAAATATGTTCATCATCAACAATCCCGTCTTTTGGACCTGTCATTCGTTCCATGTAATTCTGAACTGCATCTCGCTGTAGCTTTTTAATGTCTGATCCTCCATTTGGATCGACAGGTGAAGATCCCTCTTGTTTGTTCATATCAGAATCTGACTGAATATCAGACCTTGAACTTGAAGAAGAAATCCGAACATTTTTATTTTCATCACTATAGGCTGATTCATTTTGAGAATCCATCGGAGACCGAGCTGGTGACTCCCGTGTTTCAGACTTGTTACCTCTATTCCTGTCATTAGCACTATTTGAAACATTGATCTGATTTTGATCAAAGAAATTTTCCTTATTTTTATTTTTAATTTTGTCTTTCATTGGCCGAATGTGTTCTGATGATGTTCGTTTTAACATGTTTTCTTTAAAACGAGGTTGATCATTAAAATTATTTTTTCTCGAATCAAAATTTTCAAATGTCTGTTTTCCTTTCTTAGACTGATCACCAGATTTGAACTTTTTATACGATTCCGAGTCAAGTTTGTGCTCTAAAGAATCTTCTCTGATAAGTCCGAGCTTTTTGTTAGAAATAGACCGCAATTGATCCATGTGCATGTAATCGGATAATGACTGAGACCGTCCATGTGAAATATTTCCTGTACTATCCGTGGAATGTGATGAATTAGATGTAATATCACTTTCTTGTCGCTTATGCACACCATGTTTTGCTGCTTGTTCAGAATCCATCCAGGCAGTACCATATGCCATTTTAATGGACATATTTCTACCTAAACGAGAAGTCTGGTTATCAGGTGATTCGGTTTTAACTTCCTGCTTGTTTACTGGAGCTGGTGATCGATCTGGGTCAATGAATACAGAATCCGAATCACGTCGGTTATTCAAGTTCTTAGACTGATTATTAAAATTAAAATGTTGTGAATTTTCAGAGCCATATGCAGTACTTGTTGATGATCTTGTATCTGGTGAATTCATGTACTGATTTGATGAAGAAGACTGAATACGAGAATCATCTGATGCAGAGCCAAGTTTTTTAACAGGAAGTGACGTCATACTTCTGCTATGATCACGCTGATCTCGAGAAAATGGAGACTGAAGATTAGCTTCAGAACTGTACCTAGAATCGAATATGTTTCTACTCGACTGAGATTTTTGTGAAAATATTGAAGGATCAAGACTACGCCTTTGTTTATCAAATGATTTTGAATCCATTTTTCCGTATCCAGAATTTCGTTCACCATCAATACTGGAATAATCCATATACGACTCACTAGAAGTCGATTCATAAATATCCCGACCAAATGGAAGTGAATTTTCATTTGGATGTATTACCACACTATTATATGATTCTGCCTCTTTCAGTTCACCAAACTGACCAAAATTATGTGGTGGAAAGTCTGAAAGGGGGCTACGTGTATCACTCTCATGCCCAGATGATGAAGACATTCTTTTGTCTGATAAAGAACCTTGAAATCTTCCACTATAATATTCCTGTGATAATTTTCTCAACATTGGTGCTGTGCTTGGTGAATAATCATAATGATATGGGTGGTCATGTAATTGCCGATCAGATTTTGACCCTTTCATCATTGAATGTGAACTTTCGCCTACTCTAATTCTATCATTTTCTAATCTGATTCTATCCTCATCTGAAAATTTAAGTCTGTCATCCATTGGCTGTTTGGGACCATAATCACTGTCAGACCCATGAGACGACATTCGTTGTTCAGAACCATGTAAAGACATATGGGGCTCAGAAACTTGAGAAGACAAAAGGTGTTCAGAACCATGAGACAGCATATTGGGTTCAGAAGCATGTGAAGACAATCGATTTTCAGCACCATGTGATGACATTCGCTGTTCAGAGCCAGGGAGGGGCATACGCTGTTGTTCATCTTTGGAAGAACTTTGAATGTCAACATTTTGTTTCAATTTGTCACCACTGATATCCTTAGATGAACCGAATTCAGTTTGAGTTCCTGTGTTATAACACAGCATTTGTTTCACAATATAAGACCTATGTCTATCATTAGAATATAACTGAATACTTTCAGAGGGCCTGTCCTTATTTTTGTTCATATTTGTTGATAAACCTTTTTGATCTGTGGTGGGACTTTGAAGAGGACTGGTACTTGAATCCACCATTTTGTATCCAAGTGTATTCTGGGATTTTTTGGTGCTGTTGTTATTTGGCTCTAGAAATAAATCCTTTTTATTTGTGTCCAAACTTGAATGGGATTCAAACTTAGATCTTTTATGATCAATGTGAGAATGTGCACTATAACTTTGATGAAAAGATGAACGTTCAAAACTTGGTGACACAATTGCTTGGATTTTTTCTGTGAGCGTCTTTTGGTCAAGACCTGACATGTCTCTCTCTGGTGGAGAAGGAACAGAATACTTGTCATCACCAAGCCTATGTCCATCTTGATCATATTTTGGTTCAGGATAACCTGGTTTTGAATTAAAAATGTCCTCTACGAGTTCAGCTTGTCGTCTGCGACTTTCCTCATTTTTTGCACTTAAATCCATATGTTTTGGACGTTTGATAAAATTCTTAAATGGAATTGTCTTTTTGAAACCCGGATCACTTGCATTTCTCTTATTTTCATCTCCATTTTTTCTTTCATTCAAAGCAGGACTATTTCTTTCCACTACAGTTTGTAATTTTGGTTCAGAAATTTTTCCATCTCCTGAATCCTGCCACATGCCACCTTGTGAGTTTATCGACACTGAAGTTTCAGGTTCAATGCTTGGCTGTGTCACTGGCCAAGATGGGTATTTTTCATGACTCTGATTTGTACGCACATATTTAAGACTTGATAAATCTCTCACAGGTGGTGCTGGTGGCGAACATGGTGGTCTCGGATCAACATTATCTGGATGATAAGTGGAAGGCATATTACGGAGTTCAGGTTCACATTCTTCCTCCTCTTTTGGTGGATACATTGTTCGTGATGGTGATGTTAACGAAGATGTGTAACTATGCAGTTCAGAAATATTTTGATAGTCACTCTTCTGATGTAAGAACTGCGGGGGTAATGATCGTCTTTCTGATTTAGAAGATGATTTTGGTAATTTTGATGAATAGTCATCAGTCAGATAAGAATTTAAAACCTGGTTTTTGTTTTCACTATTTTGATATGATTGATGGCTACTACGATTTTGATAATCTGGCTGCACTTTCTGAAAACCTGAATGAGAATAAGGTGATGCTGAACTGTTCCAATTTGGACTCTTTGGACTTTGTGGTGATTGGTTTGCAACATTCATCTCTGGTTTTGATGATAATACTGATGGTGAGGATGAATTGTCATATGAAGTGTAATATGAGTGAGGTTCTGTTACTTTATTGCCCGGCCCTACTGTAGAAGACATTGGCCCTCTTTGCTGGTCAATATTTCCAGACATCTGCCCTTGTTGGTAATCAACATTTGCCGGTGTTAACCTCTTTCCAGTCAAGTCCTGAACAGTTGCCCATCCTTTTAATTTGGAAGCATCTATCTGATCCTGATTTAAATCATTTTGAGGATTCTGAATGAATCTACTACTCACTTCCTGTTGTGGAGATTGGTCTGGAAAAAGACTACTTTGGACGGCGTTCGTGTTACCTGATGATGATAATCTTGGATGTCCGGTCTTTCCACTGAAAAATACAAAGAAAAATATCATTAGTTTTTTTTAGAAAAAGAAAAAACAGTAACACTTAAAGAGATGTATAAATTACAAATTTCACCATTTAAAAATCACAATGTCATTACTTACTGCAGCATTTATTGTCTCTATCAAAGGGGAGTAATAAGACGTATAGGAAGGAGTCCATGATACACACAGACGTATAATCTTAGATGTGGCATAGAAAAGTCTTTGTCAATCATCTAAAATTTCATGTTGTTTAGTGTAGCATAATTATGGCATTTCATCAGGTGTGCTAACTGCTATCATTAATTACATCGATTGATATTTATGATCTTGAACATTATACTCTTGGACAGGTACAACTTACAGTACCAGTATGACTTTATCTCCTTTCTTGATATCCCCTAAAGTAGGTGTTAGTTGTCAAGTCTCATTCACTATCTTAAGAAATATGATAAACAGATAATAACAGGTACATCTTTAATTAAGGTGTTTATATGTACCTGTACAGGTGTGAAACTTAACGCAACCATTAATGTTACAATGTCATATCTAACATACTTTCCTAGTTTTAAAATTCTCATTTATTAAAATTTTATTAAGTTTTAAAAATCTTCAGAAATTCCAACTGCCTTTGAGAAAATTAATACTTTTATCATTTCAATCAAAAAAATTCTATTTTTCATCATTCAAATTTGTTGAAGTCATAATCAAAACTCATTTGTTATATGATTTTAAAGACACATTTTAACCACATCTTAAGATGTTTGATGTATGCAAAACCTTAATTAATTACTTAATTACTGTTAATTTTTCAATTTTTTATCTCGTCCATTTATCAAAAACAAATCAAATTCAAAGACAACATGTTAAATACCGAGACATATTTTAACCTTGTAAAACATTTAAATCATTCCAGTACACATATGTCTATATTTTTTAATTCTCTGCCAATTTGATAAATATATTAAAAGAATTTAATTTGCAAGGAATTCAAAATGTCAGAGTAACACAATACCTCCCATTTATAACAATTTCCACACAAAACCCAAATCACAATGAATTTAATGGTGGAGAAAAAAATAATACCATAGTTGGTCATTTATATATTTGTCAAAATGGAGATTTTAATTACAATCCAGTGCCAAGGTAAGACAGGTACAAGTTACTTACCTACGTGATTTTTGTGTTAACAAGAACAATGCACCATAAACAGATTATGTCATCCTGTCGTACATATCAGTATATGTACAGTTATTCATTTCATAAATCAATTTTTAAACATAAATTATAAATAAATTGATGTATTTATGGTTTCTATTCAACAAAAAATGTTGCTTTAAAAATTCAAGTTCTGCATAAGAATGTTGTGAGATAATAAAATCACAAGTGTTGTCTGAAAAAAGTGGGCATTATGTAGCTCACCTGTATATCTTGTTGATCAAGAACTGCTTTAACCAAAGTAACCAAAGACTTTTTTAAGGACGCTGATGTGATATATATAATTTTGGTAATATTTAAGTGTCAGTTTACAATTAAAATAAAAATAAAATGATAATCTAATCAAATTCAATTTTTCAAATTGGTCTTGAATATTTTTTTATTGTCCAGTATATTTTAGGGATGGTTACTTTACAGGTAATAACTCAGGTGTTCCTGTGCTAACTTCCTCGTCTGCCCACTACCCATCCCATTACCTTATTTAAAAATTGACATCTACATTATGACACAACTGTATATCTTTTAACAAGATGTTCCTTGTTTCCATTATTTTCTAAATAGAATCTTTTTCGTTTTATTTTTTCTTAGTTTTTTTAAACTAGATATTTTTCATCACAAAGGTCAAGGTTTTATGACGGTATTTGAAATCTAAGGCCAGACATAGCTGTCCTTAACACAAGTCAATGAATCATTCAGAAATATTATTTAATACAGTTTCTGATCACATCAAGGACTTCTGTTTGTAAATTCCACTTCAATTTTTTGACCAAAAAATGATAGAATCAAGCCATTTTGAACATTTCTATGCACCAAAAAATTAATGGGGGGTGGGGTATATGAGGAAATTCTTTCTCTTATTGCTCTTGTATCAACTCAAAAAAATGCTTCTTTGAGCTGGTCAAAGGACAAAGTATAAAATCCCAGTATTCAAATAAAATTCTTGACCCATACTCAAACAACACAACTTTTTACAAATCTGTTCTAATATGAACTAAAAAAGGCTTCAGGTCATCATTGCATGTGTACTTTTTGTAAGTGAAAGCCCATGGTTTAAACTTTCAAAAATTCCCAAAAGGTAAAAAATTTAAAAATTAAAAACAAAAACCAGGAAATACTCACACAAAAGATTAAGTACAAGCAAACCTCCTTAACAAATACCCCTCCAGACTTTACAATGCCGAAAACAAACTCTACCCATTCATGCTTGAATGCCTCCTAATTTAACTGGTGGCATTTGACCTTATACCTATCTGAGTTTTCCATCAAAAGTTTTTATTATTTATAACAGTAGTAGAAATGCTATCAACAACTGTTAACAATCAGATCTGTCAATCAAGTTAAAATATAGGTCAATTCAATACACATTTATATTAAATTGTCACTAACTGGTAAATTATCAAACCAATATGCTCCAATTATTTAGGAAAATTTTTCTTTACTAGATCTTTCAGAGATCTAGGCCAGAAAAGTGCACTGCATTAAAAATAACTCAAGCAAAAATACTTAAATACTTTCACCATGTACCACAAACAAAAACAACTAATTTGTTATGTCTTGAACATTTCATTTATTAATTCAGGACTGGTACTCCGGTTTTCTCTACAATCTAAGAAATGACCACAATAATATCAGTGAAAGAATCTTGACTCGGGCATTGAACACCACTACTCCTCTCCAACTTCTAAAGGCTAGTTGTCTCAACATATTATAAAAAACTTGACTAAGGTGTAAAACACCACTTCTTAAAGTTTTTTTCAATTTTCTGGATTTTTTCTGGTTTTCTAAAAATATATTTTTAAAAAAATAGATAACTTCTGATCATGATCCATGAAATTCATTTTCTAAAATTTCATTCCTTTTAACTGTAAATAAACGGAATCTTCTAACCAGTTGGTCAATGTTTAACAATGAGCTGGGAGCATGCGCATGGACCAACAAAATGGAAAGAGAATTGTATTAATTGTCCGTCATTAATATCCAGATGTATTCGCAATGGTGTTCTGTATCCCTTACTAAGGCACAAATGACTAATTCAATGAAGTTCTATGTTTAATCTATCGTATTTCACCATTTTGTAAGTTGTGTTTAAATGACTCGGTTTTTTTATGACATAAGCATGTTCTAATATTAGATCCCTCATGCTACATCTCGCTGTGGAATTATTGTTGTTTCTGTATTTATTCGAGCTTTAATCGTTGAACCAAATGTAACATTGTTGATTAGGAACATCATTAATTTTTTTTCCTTGGAAAACGCAAAAATGCAGCTTTTTTTACACAGGTATATTCAATGTCAGCATCAGTGGCCCAGTGGTCTAAAGCACACACTTAAAGATCATAGTGCCTATTATCAACTATGTTTTTATCCCAATTAGGCCAATCTAGTTTTAGAAAGTTTGTCCGTTCGTTTGCCAAAGGCTGGTAGTTTTCTCTGGGCACTCCATTTACCTCTATCATCCCAAAACATGTTCCCTCAATAAAAGTGTAAGAATCTTGACTGGTGCTTAAAACACCAATAATTCAATCTTATACATCACATTAAAACCTATATCAAATATTAAAACAAACAGCCAATATGCTTTGATTATTGAGGAAAATTTTCCTCTTGTTTACGAAGTAGATCAAATAAAATAGATAAAAGGAAACTTATATTTCTTTTTTACTACCAAATGTATAAATAAGTATATAAACAAATATATAGTATAGTTCTTGATTGATTCATAGGAATTTACTTAGTATACAAACAAACAATAAAACACAGCATACAATGACAATATCAAATAAATGTCAGGCAATCTAAAATTAGAATATAGTTGTCCAGTTTTGAAACCAGAGCTGACCTTTGGAACTATAAGTATTTGATGGTCAGTTGAAAATATATGTCAACATGGCCTTATAACATTGCTCAGGTTTCAGTCTGCCCCTTCCATAATTCTGAGGTTTGGTATAACTCTGAACACTGGAGATAGACAGAATTCATTAAAACACTATGTAATAAGAGTCTGTCTATATAATATTTTCTGTGGAATATGAACAGTCACTAAGATGAGGTTTTGGGTCCATTGGAAGCAAATAATGTTTGAAAACAAAATATTTGATAATTTAAATCTCTTAATTTATATATATAACATGCAAATTTCAGGTCCCGGGTTCACAATCATACTTTAACTAAGATTTTCCTCAACTAAAATTTAACAAATTTTGACAATTTTTTTTTTTTTAATTACAAATAAACATTCGTGATATACCGGGTACCTAATACTGATGTTACAAGCTTGGAGTGATCTTCAAAATGACACCTTAACTAAATTCCTGAATATATGAACAATTAATTAAATTATCAAGAGTTCAAATTTGACAGAATTAAGTCAAGGAAAATATTAGTTAAGGAATGATTTTGAAATTGGAGCCAGGAATTACTGTTTTTTAACTGGAAAACAATAACTTATATATGAATTTATACCCAATGGAAACTATAATTTCACAAAAACTTTACTTGCATTGTACATGAACTTAATTCTTTTTATTTTCTTGAAGTTTTTTGTGATCCTGATTTAACAATTTTGGGAAAGAGGCAATAATATTAAAGCAGTGAATACTAAACTTACGACACAGTCAAAGATTAATTAATTTTCAAAAGAAGCGACAAAGATCAATGTTCATTGGCAAAAACCGTAACACAGAATAGTTGCAGGATATCAGTATGGAAGTTCATTTGGTATGTGAAAAACCCTGTTATGCGTGGTGATTACCATCAGAATGTACCGGTATCTTTGATAAGCAACATTAAAAGCACAAGTGATGGGGATTAATTATCTGACCAAAAAGACTATTGGCTAAATCACCATATACTTGCTTAAAAACAAGGAGGAATATCTGATGTAACTTTTGAGAACCATTGCACTATAAAATAAAATTTTGGTAATTTCTCACTATTCAAGTAATTCCTTGTCTAAAACATCACTTAAACCAATGTTTAATTACTTCATTACTGTTTTAAATCGCTTTTCCAATTTTAATACCGTAAAAACAACATATATATTCAATGAAATAAAATGGAAAATAAAAGATAATTCATACCTTAGAGACGCAATCACCTAACAGTCCTTCAAATTAATGAAAAATCTATTTAAGCTTAACTCTCAAAAACTTGAAAAAACTCTTAATTGGTTATCCTTAATTAACTGTGTATACACACAACAAGAGAAAACAGTCAGTGAATAATATCCATCAGCAGAATAGAAAGAATGGAGTCAAAACTATAAATACATATGACATAAAATCCACAAAATGACCATAAACAGAGGCAAAGACATGGAAGTTAATGACAGGTACCATCAATCAAGCACCTGTCAATCAACGTACCTCTGACATAAACTTATAACCATTCATGGCCGACCGACTGTGTGTACAAATCATAGTTAAAAAAACTAACAAATACATATATATATATATATATATATATATATATATATATATATACATATATATATATATATATATATATATATATATATATATGCATGCAGGAAATCGTTTGTCCAATAAAAATAATAATCTGATAGGTAATGTTATGTATCATAAAAAAGCGACTATTTATACCTATTCAGGAACTTGTATATTAAATCTTTAAACTGGGCTTACCGGTTATAATATTGAAAAGGCAATTATGTAATAACTGGGCCCTGCCCACACAGTCATAACATCATTAATAAATAATTATTATCTAAGATATAACTCAGGGTCAGACAAGGTGCTTCTCTTTCTTCTTTTACATTTATAGCGATTTTACTAATTATGAAACAAAAAATAAAAATATCATTAAAAACAGTTGTATATATAAATTAATATAAATAAATGTAAATTATGACAAAATATTTCCCATTTTATTATAATATTTTTAAAAAATTGACCAATGTCCTTTTTTTTTTTTGAGGATATATATTACAGGTATTCATGTGTCATTTATTACAAATGGATGTTAATTTTTAATTGGCAAAATTTAAATGTCAGCACCAATACGGAAATAAGTAACATCCAAACATTCTTTCAAATTTTTGACAAATTGCAAGCTGTTGGAAAAATGACTTAACAGATATGTATACCTTTGTAAATGTAAAGGCATTTTAAATCAGTTTTAGGGGAAAGAACTAAAATAAACGTTCTTCCTGTTTACGATGATATTTAGTAATACATGCTTATGTATGTAATACAAATTATATGCCTTGGGTAATGTGCTAAAGGGAGATAAACCTCTTACAAAGGTAAATAACTGAGAATACCGTTATATCAACTGAGAATGTGTACCTATAAGTATATTCACTAATATACACTATATGATAATGAATATGATCATGAAGTCATTTTGGTTTCATTTGTAAATTGTGACAAATAGTCATTCAGTCATCTCGTTAAATTGTCAAAGTGGTAGAATTATGTTTTTAAATTTTCTAAATACATATATAGCACTTTCCAAGTAAGACATACAGCCAATCAGATTTCTTGTCAACTCAGAAAAATCAGTTATTAAGATGCTAAAATTCAAATTAACTTATACTGACCAATTTTTTAAAGATCTGATTGACTATATCAATACCATGTACCTAATAGCAAATATATATACCGGTATATATATTTGTCAAAATACCGTAAAAACCCATGTAATTTACGCACTTTTTTTTGTAAAAATTAAATTAAAGTTTGGGGGGTGCGTAAATTACACGAGCAGATTGTTTTTGTGATTTTTTAAAAAATTTTCCTTGCTGACGAAAGTGTTCAAAATGTAAACATTTGTACCGGAAGTTGGCCTATTTCATGTTAAAATACGATTTTACGGAAAAATAATGCATTTGAAGAATAAAAAAATGATGCATGTGTGTAGAATGGTATTTTATGCTTACTTTCTTTGTACAAATTTTAAATGTAATGAAATAAATGGTTAACTACTGTTTGGAAGTCTAACGTGCATTGAGCTGGCTACAATGTGCTTTGATTGCATTTTCCACCGATCGTGAAGGAACACTATTGACATACATGGTGATACTGATAATCTTGACTGGATATTTGTTTTGAGATGGATAATCTTGGCTTGAAGAAACTTATGAGATTCAAATTTAGCGGGAAGGTGTGAGAGGGAGTGAAATATCAATGGTTTAGACGCGAATAGGCGGATAGGCGGAAATACATAGCTTGGGTCAAGAAGACGCTCTCGACCAATCAAAATTCTGTTTATAAACAGGGTAAGGTCGGTTTCTTCCCTCTGCCGGTTGAGTAAAGTGTCATACTAGCTGATGTTAATTGATAATTAAACTGAATTCACAACACGCGTGAGTGTGAGTAGTTGTCTGTTTTACTGATAATTCTTCCTGTGATTGTGATTTTGGAAACATACAACAATACGCTAATGAGCTGCTACAAGGTATAACCTACTTTGTTTACAAACCGAAAAAAAATGTGACAGCCGTAATTTTTTCTAATGAAAATTAATAAAATCTTATCTAAGTAAATTAAAACAGGTAAAATACACCAAACTGATACAAAACACTTAAATACAAGAAAACCACTTGCTCGAATCATATAGAAAATCGGCGATTTTGGAAATTTTTGGGTGCGAATTTTACATGAGTTGAAGCTTTTTTTAATAAACTTTAGCTTGAAAACCACCTGCGTAAATTACACGGGTGCGTAAATTACATGGGTTTTTACGGTAATAATGTTCAATTTTAGTAATAACATACCTGATTCTTTTCAATCTCAAGTACGGGGATAAATCAGAATATTTAAAATGTCTTAATCCAAATTAAAAACAAAATATTTTCTCAAACTTGTTAACATACCACAATACAATGGTTTAAATCTTGTAATACACAAGTTCCCAGGCTTTTCGTTTTTTAAACTTTTTAAAACACGAAGCAGTGCCTATACATAAATCCATGACTGGACTATTTGTACGACCCAATAACACTGGACGCTAATAAAAATATTGTTCCTTTTTAACATATATATAAATATAATTCCAGATTGAAGTTAAATCAGTTCGTGTATAATTAATCTCCTTGATAAATCTTTTTAATCTTAAACTTGGAGATCAAAAAGTCACTTTTTGTTCGATTCAAAATTAATATTGGCAAAGAGAAAAGCTAACAAAGGAACAACTTCAAACATGCGATTTTGGCAACTTAATTCTGATTTTATTTCATCTACATATAAAAAAGAAATCAAATTGCTCAATTTAATTAATGCAGAAAAATTTCCCTCAATATTATAATCTGGATATATCATTATTTATTTTGGAATTAAAACAGTTGCCACACATGCATCAGAGCATATCATTAGAAAATTAATTGTGTTTGATCTTAGATAAGATACTAAGACATATTTTCTGAATTATCTCCTCTTGTTAACTTTTTCATGTTTTTGACCTTTTGGATGACCTTTATAATTTACATATCAGTAGTCAATGCCATAGTCATGAATAATCAGATCAAAACTGAAATCAAATGGCAAATTTTCTGAATTAAAACATTTAAATTGCAATAAATTTCAATTCAAAAGAAATTAAAACTGTTTAAATTCTAGTGCAGTTTTTAATCAAAACTTCAAATTTGTCAGCAAATAATTTTCTTCTGTTTTGATGTTGATGTGATCAACCTTAAGCCTTTAGGGTTTGATGTGACATTCAGCTTTTCTGTACTTACAGGTACAAACACAGGTAAGATGTCTGATTTGAATCAAGGTTAATGTTTTCTACAAGTTTTCACAAATATTTTTTTTTTTGCGAGATATAACTGAAAATCTACACAAATATTTAGCCTATTGCTTTTAATGATATGAAACAGATGTGGTTACAAAACAATTTAACATTACACATTTAAAATTTCAGACAAGTGCCGATATGTTTGTTGGTTAATGCCATATCAGCAATTTTTCCACAACTCAAAAGTTTCCCGAAACAATCAATAAACAAGCATATAATGGTCCATGAGTTCAGCCACTGAAATCTGGCCTTGGCTTAGCAAGTGATATTTAAAATAATAGTTTATACAAAGTTTCTATTAAGGGTTTGATGATACAAAAAAGATTGCCATTACATTTACTATGACCCAGTAAGTGCAAAATACCAAATCCTATTTAAGTTCATTTTCTATGAATATTATGCAAAATTGTCATAAACATAGTGAAACAAAGAGCAGATAAGAAGATTAAAGCACTGAAAGTATTGAAATCATATCAACCAATAAACAAAGCCTACAGCTATATCGAAAATTTGATTTTTAAAAAATGACACAAATTTTTTTTCCAGGTCTGGAAACCAAAAGCATGATTGGCACTTAAATATAAAACTTGGTATTATGGTATCATTTATTTTATAAAATGATAAAAATTAATTTTTCCTAGTCTGAAAATCAAAAATGACAAAAAATGACAGTGACTGGCCCCCTAATGCAAAACTCAGTATTACCTTTCAATTACTGAACATGTTCCTGTTTATTCCATAAAGCTCTAGCGTTAGCTGTGAACTACTCAAAACAGATGAATTTACAAACGCTTTGTCAGCAAAACAACTATATACTAAACAATCGAGCTTAAGACACTGTCTGCTTAATTTTTAACAAAACAATCCAGCGATACACATACACAAAACAATGATAAACAAAACAACGGAACTTCTATCACAAGAGCGGAAAGGCCAAATACATCAAAATGATTGGAATTCCAGATTTATCTTGATAAATTTGTTTTCTATTCATAACTTTAAAAGGTCATCTAAATAGACTAATATCTTAATTGTTAAGGTCAGGGTTTATTTTGCTTCAGATATATATTATATGCTTATAACAATACAGTTGGACATAAAACGCCACATTGAGAATGGTTTTATATGTGAATTTATGACTAAAATGACCCAGCCTAATGGATTATAGTGCCTCCGACAAAAACTGAATGCATACTTTGAGAAATATAAAAAATTTAATATTTTACTGACTTCAATGGATAAAATGCCTCATAAAAATACCTGTTAATTCAACCTCAAACCCCCCTCTCTCTCTCTTTTCTCTCTCTTTCCTGCTGGGATGTAAACCCCATTAAATCAAATCAAATCCAATAATCTCTCTCTCTCTCTCTCTCTCTCTCTCTCTCTCTCTCTCTCTCTCTCTCACCCTTAAATCAAATCTCTTTCCCTCTCTGTACAAAGATTATGGAAATATTGTGGAATATAAGTAGTAACAGTCCTCTTTGTCTAGCCATCTTTTTCCTATATTAAAACACTCAGTTGTTGGATAGTGGGTAAAAATGGAATAATGTATGCAAATGACACACTTACTCGCACTAGGATGTGCCGAATCTGGATCCTAGACAATGTGATGTGCTGTAAATCTTATGTTGTCACCTTAAACCACTTAGCCCCGAACCCCTCAACAAGATAAGATGATCTTATAAGAGTATGCATGTAGATAAAAATTTAAAAATATATTAAACAAGTTTCATAATTAAAATGCCTCAAGGTTTGTCATTAGACTGTTGGCTATTGTTATTCATACTTGTATAGATATAATAAAAAGAAAGAAGAATTCAAGTTTAGTACTGTCCAGAGGGTTGGTGTATTTAGCTGGGTTTCAACTGAGGTTACAAGACTCCATTTTGGACGGCAATCCATTACACAGTTTGCACAAAACCGATCTGCTAGTATCTGTTCTTTTGGCAGCTGGGTGGCCTCAAGTAAAATGCACAGGGATATAACACTCTTACCCACAAAAGACCTAAATCGTGAGTCTACAGTCTAAATGACGTGACCACATTCACCCCAAAACAAAAAAAGTCATTTCTTAAATAAAATGAGCATTAAAATCACTGAAAACAAAAATCACTTCACTAATTAATGATCAATTTGCATCACTCATCCAAACATTCCTATTTTTAGCAAGATATACAATTTACAAGATGAAAATAAACATCACTTAAGGCATATTGTTTATAACAAATAATCTGACAAAGTCCTGAAGAAAATAACCTAATTTTTTGCAAGGTAACACATCTAATTACTAAAACCGATAAAATTATCACCAAGAGAACTTAAAAACATGTCTGACTTACTTATAACATCATATAACCTGTCAGATACCAACCTTTTGTATAGAGTACTTCTGTGGTTAACATATAAACCTAGAATTGTAATTATATCTACTACCGTTTTTTTTAAAAGTCTTCAGGACTTATTTCTAAATAGTATACTAAGTATATGAGTACCAGTTTAAATGTACTTTAACCGTTAACCTCAAGACCTTGCATGCCAGAGATCTAAAACTTTACCCGGATATAAACATATAACTGTGCAACCACAAAATCAGGGTCACCTAAGGGGTTGAAAGGTCCTTAATCTTACTGTTTTAAACAAAGAAGCCTCACTCTGACATTGCCAAAAAGTTACCAAAACAAGATTTTAGATAACATCTTTAAACTTAAAAAAAAATATCGTAAAATTTTGACAGAAAATATTTTTTCAAGAATTCCTTAAGTGACATGGAAACAACTAAAGCTGTTTCAGGCTTTTAGCCACCTGTGTTAAAACTTTTAGCGGCAAAACAATGGCCCTTATCTGATGACCTGAATGAACTTGTCAAGCTTATCTTTTAACCCTTTCTGTAGTTACCTAACGTGTAAAGATAATTTTACAACGGCATGTCACACCTGAAAAGGGCTAATCACAAACAGTAAACAATACATACCAAATGATCAACAACAGCGTACCTTAACATAGCATATAAATACTAGTATCTCAAATCCAGAAGACCCATATTTTAAGACACCCCCCTCCTCCCCCCCCCCAAAAAAAAAAAAAAGTTATCTTGAAATCACAAAAAATTGCAATCATTATCTTCAAAATCTAACAAAAATTTAATCTGATTACTCAAAAGGTAAAAAATCACAAAAGGCTTAATTTATCTTATTCATTTAAATGAATTTTATTTGAGAAATGACATTTTAGTGATAAAACCTTTTTTTTAAATTAAGCCTACTGACACCTGTAATTAGCAATTACACCTTATCACTCAATTTTGTAAATTCCAACAAGTTCCATACAATTTTGTAATATCTTTCAGCCCACTGAGCCTTAAGAATCGGAGTTAAGAACACACTTTATGAGGACTATTTTAAGAATTTTTTTTTTAAAACTTGGTTTAAATTTTATTTAAATTTCAACAAGGCCTTATCAATTAAAACTGAAGCATGTCTTTTGAAATCAAATAAAATATTTTTTTCTTAATTTTTTTTTTTTTTTTCAATTCACTCTTTACAATATTTTTGGCATGTCATGGATAAAATTTTTTCACATATTCACCATGACTAAATGCTTTTTTTGTGAACAATTTGTAGAATTTTAATCTTAACATTTAAAGTGTTAACACAATCAATAACAATGATTATTCATGTTCTTGCATTAATTCTATCTAGTTCTATATATTTGTATAGGATTCATTACAATTTTATTATGATTTCTTTTCTGTTTAATGAAACCAAAATAGCTCTATATTACTGTATTACATATTGGGTACTTAAGAATCTGTTTATATTTTTGCACTTTTTAATACCTTTTTAATGACACAAAGACCACAACTGACAACACCGTATCTCTTGGATATGTTCCCAATAATGAAAATCAAATGACATTTACTTTAGAGTTGAGTTGAGTAATGGTGTTTAATGTCCCAGTCAAGAATATTTCACTTATATCAAGACGTCGACAGCTATAGGCGAACATGCAGAAATTTTGCCTATGCGTTGCGCTGATGGCATTATACAGCAGGGTTCTTTATTGTGCTATACCTGCCATGACAAGGGACCTCATTTATTTTAAGTTCCCGTCCTTGAACCTTGACTTTCATTTCGTAATGCCGAGTGCTTGGTGAAAGAACAGTCACTACCCACTTTCAAGTCTTGGGTCAGACCCGACCAGGGTTCGAACCCACAACCTTCCACTTCAGAGCAAGCACTCTACCAACTGAGCTACCACAGTGGTTCATTTACTTTAGTAATGGTGTTTAATGTTTTCACTTATATCAAGGCAGCCATCCCTGGAATGGTGGAGGAAACTGGAGTACCTGAAGAAAACCATAGATCTTCTGTACGGTGATTTGAGCCTGGGTTGTTGGAGGAGCTATGATCAATAAGAGTGCACTTCAGTCCAACAAGTCACCTAAATTCCCTAAAATTGGGTTGAAGCATTGACTTAAAACATTCAGTTATGTACAATTGGAGTGGAGAAATGTAGTGGAGTTTTAGCCCCCATTCTAGATTTTTTAACTTATATCAAGACATTAACAACTTGCCCATAAATATGGTGCTCAAATCAAACAGGGTATTTTGTTTCGAAATCTGACTTGTTGATGCCAGATGATAGAAGAAAAAGCAATACATGTGTTAAAATTTGAATCTTTTGACTTTGACCTCGGAGGGGGTTTGATCTTATGACCTCCAAATCCTGAGACAGGGTGGGGGTGGAAGCACCAAACATGTTTACAAAGAACATACAGTCTTGCTCTAGTGAAAAAAATATTTTAACAAATCTTGTCTTATTAAGGTCTTACAGCTAACCCTTTATTTCAAAACACATATGGTAGATTTGTTTATCAATGCTTGATGAAAAAATAACCAAACAATTAATATCATTTATTTATGTATAATACAATTTTTTTTCTGCTATGAGCAAGGTTAATACAAACGTTTTTTTCTACCCATCTGTGAAGTCCGGGATTACTTGTTGACATCTGGTTAGATTACGATTTACCCAGGTCAACGATCCATGCACTTTGTATAAAACAATTCTGCTGACACAAACCCCCCATTTTGTTCCAATGTGTCAAATTTAATTTTTCTATTCATCTTTCTAATATAATAAACTAATAGAGACATAATTATTTCTACAGTAATTACAAGGTTCCTCGTACTCTTACAACTGTTTGTTCATTTTTTCCACTTTAATCCTTTATTTTTCAAGGACACAATGAATGCTACTGTCAGATGAGAGCTAGTGAAGTAGGTTGATGTTCACAAACAAAACTTTTAATGTACATATATAGAAAAAAACAGTTTAATGAAAAAAAATTTTCATAAAAGAAATAGACATTCATTTTATTTACCCGGTAATTCCCTTAAGTATTTATTTATTTATTTATCTTTTTTTTTATTATTTTTATTTTTTTATTTTTTTTTTTTTAACATCGAAATTCAAGATGATCTTTAAAGGAGGGACATTAAATCCACAAGCCTTCTAGTTATATCTGAACTCTTCTTCATACACACACAATAAATATATATAAATATTTATAATATTCATTATATTTTTATTTTTATTTTATTGGGGAAATATATCTTTCATTTTCTAACACATAATTTCTTTTTTGCGCAAAAAAAAAATCACATTACAGGCAGGTGAATTTCTTTTCTTTCACTTGTTAAGAGACATTTTTTAAAGTATGAGTCAGTTTCCTGTAAACATCAGTCTATTTTGTACATTTATGTTTTTATGACATCTTTGAAATTTGATTAATTGAAATCTATGCAAAAAATATTACTTAAAATGACATAAAATAAAATGATTAATTTTTTATACTAATTTCTCAACCACCTTAAACGAAGATTTTTGTATACTGATATAACTCATAACTTTATAAAAGGTATATCAATCTAAGGCCAGGGCAAAAATAAAATGTTTACATGTTTCATGTTTCAAAGCAATGGGGGGGGGGAGGTACCAGTATTGTATTACTTTGTAGAAAGAATTCTTGACCTTTATTATACTTGTCAAAAAACTGATGATAAAAACTTTGAATTGTTGTTGTTGTTGTAATGTTGTTTAACATCCCATCAGTAGTTTTTCAGCTGTTTGCAATGAGGAAAGGTTAATAATCTATGGATTAACTTAATAACAAGTTTTTTATATGCCTGGGATATGTTTGATTGTATAAAATTGCCTACCATGTACTATAGCGTACACTGGGCTACTGTTAGGTAAGGTAAGGGTTACTAAGTCGGTGTGCCATAAGCAAGCATACCACTCCCCTAGTGCCAGGCACCGTGTACGTCTTTATAATGCCAAATCCAAGCAAGGAAGCAATATTTTAAATTCTCTGTATGACCTGGCCAGGTTCAAACTCATAGCCTCTCACTCAAAGCATATAGATCTACATTTCTGAGCCACTGAGGTAGTTAAAAAGAGCCAAAAAAAATTGTGCTTTAAGTCCACTACCAACCTCCACCCTCTACCCCCCCCCCACACACACACACACACACAATGACCATACAAATAAAGATTCACAAACCTGACTCAGCCAAGAAATCAGCTGTTTACGATTGCAACAAAGAATGCTTATATTGTATATACATTTGTACATCTTTATAAAGGTGAAAGACTGGAATTTTCCTCTTTGTAATCAAAGAATACCCATAACTTCCTGGTTCTTAGACCTTACCTGTATCTAACCAGACAGCATACCTCGTGACACATATCACATCTTCCAAAAACAAAGATGTAGTAATAACAGGAAAAATACCAACATCACTATATACATCATACTTTTTATCATGTTAGATCATTTACAAACTTAATGTCATAACAACTCGCTTTCCCATTCTCTCTCTCTTAAGTAATTTTTTTCTTTTTAATATTCTCTCTCTCTCTCTCTCTCTCTCTCTCTCTCTCTCTGAGTGTCAAGTCTTTCTCTCTCTCTCTCTCTCTCTGACTAGAGTCTCTCTCTCTGACAGTACTGTATATGATTTTTTTTTTTACTTTTCAATACTCTTTATCTCTCTCTCTCTCTCTCTTACGCAATACACGTCTTTTTGCACTGTTTAATTATTATTACTTAGAACATTAATTCTGCAACAACGTATCACCTCCTAGGCTGAATCCAGCTCAGGTCAATGCTTGTACAAGAAAATTCATCAATATGTTAGTGGAAAAGGTTTTGTTTTCAGACATCCTCAGGTGTCCGTTTGCCATTCTAGAACTGACAACCTCAATATAAGTGAAAGAATATTGACTGTTTTTTTCAAGGTAGCAATATTCCAAAGACAGAAAATAGGACATACAAGGTAACTGACCTACTTATGGAAAGGAATGTACTAGTTCATACTAAGTACCATTACAAGTACTTGTACACTATTATGTGATGCTAATTACAATACATGTATTTACATTTACATTTCTTATTACCTACCGGTACATGGAGTACCTGTTTGTTTCAGGTATGTTAACTTGTTTGTTTCATACCTGGTTGTGTACTAGGCATTTTAACTAACTCAAATAAAAACAAACAATCATATCTGTGTAAATTCAAGCAATAAATTCCAAACATAGAAGTCTTATTAACTTGTCAAATAAACAACATCAACAACTCTCATACAGGGTTACTGTCTATTTACTGTTTAAACAAAGACTTGAGGTCAAATGCGACCTGACCTGGGTGCTCCGGTAATATTTTCTTGGAGGGAGATCTATAGAACACAAACAATGTTGTTTTTAATATGGTTGACAAACATTCACAATTAGGTGATAATAATGTCAAACTGACCAACAAAGCATTCAATATATAAATCTGCATTCTGGTCACATTCTTAGGAATGGACAGTAAAGAAAGCATGTTTTACATCCCAGTAAAGCCCTTTCATTCATATTGAGGTGGTGAATTCTTGACTAGCAGAGAAAAATATACCTAACTGTCCATCAACATTCAGAACAGGACAATTTCTCACATACTAGGATTTACTCAAGTGTAAACAAAACTAAAGTGATGAGAGGAACTGCGATGCATAAGCCTGGTCCAAGTTTCACAATCATTCACTCAACTGAGTGTACACTCAACTCAAATCATGGAATATTTTGATGTCGGTTTTAAGACATAAAACAGTTAATTTTGAATATCTAATGAAATATTCAAATTGTTTAGTGTAGGTTTGTTGATCAAAACAAAACATTGTCTCATAAAACTGAACATTTTTAAATGTTTATCAGAGAAAAATGGGAAGATTTGAGTTGAGTGTACAATCAGCTGCGTGAAAGGGCCCGAGCTTTAAACCATTCAATCAACAAGGCTCTTTTTCCAAATTCCTGCGTCATTGTACCCAAATCTTATTTCTATAACTCTAACAGTTTTTGATCTGTAAATCTGTAAATTTTGTTTGAAATCTTCCATCTTGTATCATAATTATGAGTGTTTTCCATGCAATCTGATATCAAAGAACAAACATGGCAAGTAAGTCATATCAAATGAATCAATGTTCTTATTTTGTGATGCAGTTTCAAGCTGATTATTGGTGTAAATATCAAATAATGTTAAACTGAAACGTTCAACTTTGTCACATGATAAGACCTTATTTATGATTTACTTGCATGATGATTCAGAACACTGGGTTCCCTACAAATGATCAATCTGAATGCTAAATGTCATAACAGAAAAAGACCACTACGGTAGCTCAGTTGGTACTGTGCTCGCTCCATAAGTGGAAGGTTGTGGGTCGAACCCCGGCTGGGTCTGACTCAAGACTTAAAAGTGGGTAGTGACTGTTCTTCTGCCAAGCACTCGGCATTACGAAATGAAAGTCACAGTTCTTTCGGATGAGGTCTGGTGTCATGGCGGACGTGGCACGATAGGGAACTCTGCTCTATAGTGGCATCATCTCAATGCACAGGCAAAATTTCTGCACTTTCACCTATAGCTGGCGTCGTCTCAATATAAGTGAAATATTCTTGACTGGGAAGTTAAACACCACTACTCAACTCAACTCAACTCATAATAGAAAAAAAGTGCTACATGTACCTCTCTTTCTTTTCTAAACAAAATTTATCAGAGACTTAAATAAAGTGATTGGTGAACTGAGTTGAAAGAAAAAAAGACACATTTTTTTTCCCATATAAGGTTAATGGAATCCACATTAGGTCAAAGAAAACAAGGGTGACCATTGCACAGCTGGAGAAGAACTATATTAAAAGAGCTTGAAATATTGAAAAGAACTGGAATGAGGCAAAAAGAACAGCTCAAAACTGAGTGAGATGGAGAGCAACTGTAGTAGCCCTATACTCCACAAGGAACGAAAGGGACTAAGTAAGTAAGTAAGTAATAAGTAGGTAAAAAATAAACTGATAGCCAAAATTTAAATAGGAGATAAAGCCAAAAATAAAAAGAGAAAAAATTTCCTATGGCATGTGATTAACATCTTGAATGGTTTTGTGAAAGATCATAAACTGTATTGTATTATCTTGTTGTTACTTGAATCACACTGACTTCTATTACCGTAAAAAAATTAAAACTACTAGCAAAATTATTCTGACCAAAATAAATACCTTGTTTTATAAAATGCTTTATAAAACACAAAATCAGGAGTATATAATGTACATAATACAGTAAGTGACCAATGTCCAGTGGCAGTTAAAGACAAAAAGTAAATAAAAATGACCTCAAAACCTCTTCACTGGACACAGTTATACAAGACACACACAAATTATCTTAAATCATTGATTATAACCTGAAAACCACACATACAAACATTGTTACACTTTTGTGTTTACTTGTGTTTTAATAAACAGTCCCAAATCAGATAAAACACACTGACCCCGGCACTGATAATATCAAGGCCTACCCCGAGGGATATATTATTTAAATAAATGGCTTAACATTATCCCCCTTACTTGTCCTGACTTTATACACCTTAATGTTACAAAAACTGAAATATTTACACCTGTAGGGAAACCCCTGAGGGGAGTACTGTACATCATCCTTGACAATGAGACTTAAGATTATCTTTTAACTTACAATTTTTGCTTTAAAATGTTAACTGTGTTTAAAATTTTTCTTAGTTACAATTTTTCAAAGCATCCATATATATTTTTTGTGATTTTTGTGATGTTTTCATATTTAGATGTTGGTAACCTTTATCCACAGTCAACTTGTATTGTAAAAAAATCTTTTTAAAAAAAATCTCCATATATTTAACAGATACTATATTAAAAGTTAAATATAGAAATATTTCCTGAACAGGGTTTGACAAAAATCAGATTTCTTCAGAAATTCAAACTGAAAAACCATCAACACTGATCTGGACTTTGGTAGAATTTCATATACCGGCATGACAAATATAGCATAACTCAAATTTTATTGAAACTACCATCAAAATCTTTTTAAGATCAGTTGATGAACCAGTATGTCTCTATCGTCGACGCTGACAAATCTCATCTGTTTGTATCATAAGAAGGTAGAAACTACAACAGCAGCAATCATGTTGTAATGTTGTTTTACATCACATCAGCAATTTTTCAGCTATTTGTGACGGTTATAATCTGTATGGATAAATCTAAGAACCAGTTTGTGTATGCTTGTAGTGTGTGAGTGACAACAGCAATTGATACAACTCCAATAAAAATCTGAATTATCAGCAGTTGATAAGGCATAATTAGAGATGTGTCTGTAAAAAATCTCATCAGTCTGTGGAAGTGAACTGTACTTAGAGACACTCACAGCATGGACAAGTTCCCTTGAAGCAAACTAAAGCAGACAATTTTAACAACATAGAGCAAACCTAGAGAACCCCGGAATTAATCTGCCAAATCCACAATGGATACAGGAGTTCAAAATTTCATGACAACAAAACCCTGACCTTGATAACTCGGAGTTTAAAACACCGCAGGTATAAAGACTGCATAAATAACTCTCCCTCTCTGATTATAGTTACCTAAAGTTAAACATTCAACTTTAAATAAATTTTTATCGCAAAACCACTTCATGGTCAAAATATGTCAGAAATTTAACAACCACAACAGTACATGCTGACATTACTACAGGTAACGACTTTTACACCATTTCTTACCTGTACATTTAGGTAAAATCTAAAACCTTTAACGCATGATTTCCGTACATTTTATAACTTTAATTTCGCTGATTACATAATCATTATTTCACACATTACTTCATATTCAATGTGTCAAATTTTAATTACAAAATACATGCAATTAATTAAAATGATTATTTCATTTGACTGGAAATATGTCTAGCGTTTTATTGTATTTTTATTCCACATCACTGTAAATATGTTACATCAGGTACAGGGCAATATGTATACAATCAGAATATAAATTAATATGTACTATAGTGACACAGTTCCCTTTTATTCTATCAGAGTCGCATTATGATAATTTGTCCTAAAATGCAAAACAATAATATACTATAGTATTACATGTAATTACCAATATCTGGTACCTATTTTTAACGAGGTTGTCTTCATTTTAATGAGGCCTCGGTGGCCGAGTGGTCTAAAAGCGCGCACTTACGGATCACAGTGTCTCTCACCGCCTGGGTTCGAATCCCACTCGGGACAGATCCTAGTGTGAGAAAGTTTGTCAGTTTGCTTGCAGAACTGACCGCCTCGAAATAAGTGAAAGAATCTTGACTGGGGCGTAAAACTCCATTATTCCACTCTACTCCACTCGTATATATCTGTCAAACTTTTGGTAACAGAGAGTAGTCACTGTTGATTTGTTGAATATTCACAATGTTATGTATGGTATGAAATAAAGAAAGGAAGAATGTTGGCCCACTGACATCTGGTGGGATCTTTTTCTTTAATCTCTGATATCTATGGGGACCTCTTCCTTACACTTAAAATCTGAGGGATCTTTTTTCCATCCCTGTAAAAATCTGATGGTTATGGTCAAGTGATGTACCTGAGTCACAGTGGTAATGTGGTATTAGTAAGCAACATGCAGTGGTCAAGTAATTTTCATGAGCCGCAATGGTCAAGTATTATACATGTCGAGTCACAGGGATCACGTTTAGGGATAATTTTTTACCTACATAAATGTACAGTAGATGTATGATTTAAATGGACAATCACAATTTTCACACATACTTCTCTCAGGTTGACAAGATCCAGATGTAATTTTTGTTTTGTGGTAGAAAACATTATTTTTCATACTTTCCTAAGTCAACCTGTCAGTATAAAATTAAGTCTTGTGTGATGATGAGTAAAGAGACTGCTATCTTACACGTCTTAGTTGTCAATTCAGAAAAAAATAACTGCCCATTTTACGAATACCTTTGAAAATACAGATAAACTCAGATAGAAAGGTGGCGATTAAGGCTTTCTTTTCATACCCCCCCCCCCCTCTCTCTCTCTCTCTCTCTCTATCTCTCTCTTTTGTAACCTCTCCTCCCAACTCCATCTCTTTCTTCCTTTTTGTAACATCTCCTGCCAACCCAATCTCTCCTTCTCTTAACCCCCTGCTCCTAACTACATCTCTCTGTTTTTCCCTTTTTGTAACTTCCCTTTCCAACCAAACCTCTCTCTCTCTCAATTAACTTTACTTCTTAAAACAGAAGCTGAAGTTAAATTTTCACAGAAATTTCCAAAATAAATATAAATTAAAAACTACAAGTATTCTTACAGCCAGAGGTTCAATGAAAATTTTTATGAGATGTCCAATTAATAGACATTCATTTTACAGTATCAAAGCAAATTAAAAAAAAAAACATTTAATAATTAAATGCCTCTCACCTGAACTTCTTGTCATCTGGCAACATTAAATTCTCCATGGTAACACATTTAAATTAATCCTGTCATTGATTTTTAGTTAAAATACCAATAGGATGAAACAACAAAATTAACATAATTCTAAAATAATACAAATTAAAATTGTCCAAAATTATCATAAATTCCACATTTGTACAGGTAAAAAATCTTCCAGGTACTATATATCATATATATCCAGATTTAGATCATGACTGTAAATTTCTCACAAGATTTTTCACAGTTTTTCCTTAATTTTGTGGGGAGTACAGTGTATATAATAATCTATCCTGATAAAATATTTGTGTAACAGTCCTGACATCCCACATGTCATTCTGAACACACCAGGTAGATATAGCTGACTATATCCACTATTAAATCTACTATATATATATATATACCTATATCAAGACAAACTTAGGTAAATTCCCCTTTGTTTTTCTTTTCAATGTCAGAGCTTAAATCAATAAAAATTTCCTGATTAAATATATCAAAATGAATCCATTTTTAAAACTCTACAATTTTCACTCCGTTAAAAATATACTGTTCTGGACAAAGTGAAATCAAACATTGATCAATATTCAAAAATGACCCAGCTTCAACCAAGCGTGACCAACTACTGACTTACTACAAACATTCAAGTGAAATGGATTAAAAACTTCACAGCCGAGTGACCCAGACCCAGTCCTTTACTGGATGGTAACCCCTCCAAGTTCTACCCTTATTGGATAGGTTTTAATTTTTAAACTGGACGTTTAATACCGACAGGTGCAACATAAAAATACATATGGAAATTAAGTCTACGTTGTAAAAAACAGTTTAGGTAGTACAACATTAACCACTGAAAAAAAACAGGAAATTTATTACCTGTTTCTCAGGTAATAATGATACACCTTGACAAAGCCTCCCCTCCAGGTAAATCAAATAATAAATTGCAAGTTGGTTGCTCCTGTCAGGAATGGTTCCTGAATCTGTTTTTTTGTGGGTGGATGGGAAAAAATAAACAAAAGAAATAAATAATGTAAACAATGGGCATTTTTGTTTCTTTGTACCTGCATAACTCTTTGTTTATGTCATAAATTAACATAATTAATATGTTAAATACAACAGGAAAATATTTGTCAAAAAATTTGTATGAGTACATTTTTAACCAGGAAAATGTTCTTTTTTATTTTTTTAAATTTTATTCATGAATTACGTAAACAGACAAGAATGTTTTCTTTATTTTACAAATTATGTAAGATTTTAATTTTTTAAATTTTGTAATTTTTTTTTTAATTTAAATTTTTATTATTATCATTTTTTTTATTGGGCAGGGGAGCAGATTTAATGCATCTCTTGGACACTCTTGTTACAGAAAAGGGAAAATGTGATAGCAAAACACAAGGATCTACCTCAAATACAAGACAGACCCTCTATCAACCTCTCCTATCTGTTCCCCCATGTTTTTTTTTTTCATCTATATTTAAAATGAAATCACTAATTCCTAGACAAACCTAATGGTTAGCTATTTCAGGAGTTAAAGGGGTTTGCCAAGTCAGGGGGAAAAATATAGCTGCCAAAAACATAAACCTAGGATCATCCAAATATTCATAGGCCGCTCTATATTTAGTGAGTTACCTG